>KZ506282.1:176327-200071 GCA_002844005.1 Limosa lapponica baueri | reverse complement strand
TGCCTTTAATTGGACAGGTTTTATGCTGCCAAGCAACAAAATCAAGGTGGGATCCAGTTGCAACAGGGATTTTTTTTCCCCAAAATGGGAACGCTGGTTTTGGGGGCCTCATGTTGTACCTCTGCCCCACCATTTCTGCTTCCCAAATCTGCAAATTTGGGCTCTGAAGTGGGGCTGCGGCGGCTGGTCCTGCTCCTGCCTTGGGCTCGCAGCACCATCTCGCTCCCCAAATTTCTTGGCTGAGTGGGCAGCACCCGGGATGCTGGGGCTGGGACACGTGAAGGATGAGAGCCAAAGGAGAGGGGAAGGTAGGAGAAAGAAGAAAGGGAACCTGAAGACGACAGAGGTTTTGCAGTCCTGCTAGGATGCTCCTGCTTGGGGTTACTTTTTTGGGTGGGTCCCCTCCCCGCCTGCCATGCCAGCTGGGCTGGGGTTGGACTGCGGCACTTTCATCTCAGAGACTTCAAAACCTCCTCCTCGTCCTGGAGGAATGACTTGCAGCTTTTCCGAAAACTGGCAGGCAGCCTCAGTGCTTTACCATGGGAAGAGGATTAACCCCTTCCCTCCTTTTCTCCTTCTTACCCCTTCTCCCGGCCCAGTGCATCGTCCTGCTGGTTTGACTGGGAACTGGCTGGGAGGGAGGACAGAGGAGGAAATACTTTATTTTTAATAGTATTTAGCCCCCACAGCTCTGTGGCGCGGGGTGACAGGAAAGCAGCCTTGCACCGGCAGCCTGAGGTTTCATCCGTCTGAAGCCACGAGATAAAATCATTGGCATGTGATTTTTGAAAGGGGCAATTATTGAGGATTTGGGGGCTGGTTGTTTGCGGAGTGTGAAACATTCAGAAGTGGGGAGAAAAGATTTATCCTTCAGGCGCTGCAGGGAGGAGCTGGCAGCGGCTCAAAGGACTCCCAGCCCCAAAGGCATGTTTGAAAGTTTTCCTATTTTCTAGGGCTGCGCAAGAGCACCCTGCAGCAATTGCGCAGCAGGGATATGGGACTCCCACCTCCTCTTCCTAGCTTTGCCTTGGGCTTGCAGCATGATCTTCTTCAAGAACACCTGATTTCTTGGTTAATTCTCAAAAACACTACCTTTTTCTTTTTCTTTTTTTTTCCACAGGAAGCTTTGCAGGTCCAAAAGACCATCGGGGCTCAATGCACTGCAGCTGCAAACCCAGCTATCCCCACGGCTCCCTGGTTCGCACGCAGTCAACGTGGGACCCTGGGGGGCTGCCTCCGTCCCCCTCTGCCCTTGGGCTCCTCCGTGCTGCCCACATCCCTGGGGCACCTCTGTCCCACTGCTCGGGCAGGAATAACCGCCTTTTGCCCCTGGCAGGGGCTGGCTGGGACAGCCAGGTGATGTGTAGTGGGAGAGGTGAGGGCTGAGGAGGAGGAAGACTGAGAGGCTGCCATGACAAAGGGGTCCAGCCCAATAAGCCGGGCTTTAAACTTTTTCCTTCTTCTTTTGCAGACATGATTCCCACTCCTGCAATGTCAAGACTTCAAATTACTGGGAGATAAATTTAGAATAGATCTGAAAAGTAATTTAGAGACCCAAAAATAGCCTGTGAGCCTGTCTATCCAGCGACTGTAAAACCAGAAGGGAGGAGAAAGGAGGAAAAAAATGGCTGGGGGGTGTAGAGAGGGAAATAGGAATAAACAGTTATTAGAGGGGGCAGCCATGACAGAGAGAAATCTTGAGCACATGTGTGCCTGACCGCTGGGCTCAGGAGCCAGGCAACAAGCTATCTTAACTTGTCCCTGCACTCACTGAGAAAATATGGCCAGCTATTTTGATGTTAAAATTAAGAGATGCTATTTCATGTCGCAGTGGGTAGCCCTGTGCAACTGCCCACTGCTTCGCCCTCCGCATTGTGCTCCAGGGACGTCACCAGTGCCTGTAGCCCAGCGGGAGATGGTACCTGGTCTTCTTTCTTTCGCTGATAAAGTCGCAGGTGACACCATTTGCCCTGGGTACTGAACCAAGCATGGAGCTGGTGGCGATCAAATAGCAAAGGGGAATTTTTTTCAGGAGTTTGGGGAAACTGAGTAAACACAAATTGGCCAGTGATGGGGATCTGGCGGAGCAGGGTTGGGCCTGGTGATCATTGACAACCCTTTGAGCCAGGTCCAGTATGTCACCAGGACAATCCAGCCAGGAGCAAAAGGGGATGGGGATGGAGACAAGCGATAACATATGAGCAAGGGATCTGTGCAGGGAGAAGCCACCCGCAGCAGGAGGCAGGCGGACCTACAGCGTAGTGTGGGCAGGACCAGGTGCCCCAACCAGAGCTGAAACAGGTCTCCTGGTCCCCTGTGAGAAAACAACCCAGTGGGACCAGGGTGCTCAACCCCCATCACAGCACCAGAGCCCTCGGGGGGAGCGTGGCAGCCCTGGGTGGGAGGGCATGAGGAGGGGGCGGCGGGGGCTGCAGATGTTTTCTGCGTGCTGAACGCGAGCTGCGGAGAAGAGATAAATGTCGGCGCTGCGAGCTAAGCCTCGCCTCGTATCGCGCCTTGCTTTTATAACCTCTTCTTTTTAATATCCTGTTGAGACAAACAGCCCGTGCATGTGTGCTGGGGGGACCTGCCAAGCAGCTGAGCATCTTAGACCATCTCAGCCTGACAGATGCTCAAATGTCCCAGAATTTCTTAGAGCATCTCAACCTGAAATATGCCCTAAGGAATTCAGTATTGCAGCAAGTGCTAGGCTGCCAAATTGCTCCTATCCCAACCTTGGCTCCCTTGGGGGCAACAGAGAGATGTGACATGGCCACAGGCTCTGGGTTGGGCACCTTCGTTTGGTGGTGACAGACCATGGAGGGCAGGGATTGCCGCAGGACAGAGAGACGATGTTACAGGTGCTAAGATGGTCAGTCCAAGAACTGCTAGGATGCCATGGACATCTTCCACGCAGTCTTTTCGAATGCCACCTGGGCACTATAATGCTTTTGCATAACTACAGGCATTGGGCAGGTGAAACATGGCATCATGTGTGATGACTCTGCTGCCCACCATGAGTCTGTGTCCTAAAAATGCTTCTGGCTGCAGCAACATAACTTCTTCTGTATCTCCCATTAAAAGAAGAGGTGATGTCGCTGCGGCCTGAAGTATTTCTTCTTTCCCCCCCAGCACAAATCCCTGTTTCTGGAGGGTGTTGTTGGTTGTCCAGCAGCACATGGGAGCAAGGAGGCAGAGAGCAAGAGCCCCTCCTTTACTTGCTTGGCGCACAGTGGCATTTCAATTTTCCCCCTTGAGCCACGGATTGTGCCCTGTTTCCGTAACAGGCACTTTTGGGGTGGGCACACCATCTCTTGTGCAACCTGTCACCACGCTCCCACCTTTGATTGGAAGGAGGGGCACAGGGGGGGATGCAGATGTGGGCTGGGATGTCACCTCTTCTCACACCATCAACACCCGGGAAGGCGGGTGGCCAGCGGCCATGTCCAAGTAGCACACTGCCCATGTGTGCTTGGCCATGGCAATAATCCCCTGAACTGTGAGGTGAGCTTTCAGCCTCACAGGCTTGCCCCAGCACCCTTCTGCATCCCAGCCAGCCCCATGCTCCAGTCACAGTGGGACCAGATCCTGGTCCCTGCTACGGGCTGGTCACCTTCCTGGATGGGGAAAGCAAGGTGAGGGAAGCAGCCTCACCTTGTCCCAGCACCAACAGTCACCAGCCCCACCAGTAAGGTCTGGTGAACTGTCGCTGCCCTTCAGCCGCAGCTGGTGCAGCCCCAGTTGCCCCAGTGAGGGACTGGACTGACTGGGAGTGGCCATGGGGGCTCTTCCTACTCCCCTGCCCCCAGGTATCATCACCAGGTGCTACTTTGGTGTGTCTCTCAGGAAAAAACCACCCTTTTAATTAAACATGTACCTCAGACTACAGTTTCTGTCATTCTGGGAGCAACCTGTTTTTGCAGGGCACACTAAGCCTTTCGGCTGCTTTGCCCCCGCAGGGCAACCGGCCTCTGGTGTTGGGTTGCCACAGCCCGTCTCCACAGGGGTGGCCTCTACCTCGGGGACAGTGGGGTCTGTCCCCACCAGAGCTGCACAAGCCGCAGCCCGTGTCGCTCTGTCCTAACAGTGACATGCAGTGGCGGCAGCCTGCAACGGAGGCTGGAGATACCCCTGCGCTCAGCCCGAGCAGCTGCTGCTGGGTACAGCACCTAACAGCTTTCTGTAGCCATAGCTTTAATTTTTTATTTTTTTTTTTTTAACTAATGGGTCAATATTATCCCCATAATGAATTCTGCTCTTGTTTTGTACAGCATTGCTTTCTTCCAGCTCCTTCTTGTTGCACCCATGCATGCACATGTATAAGCCTACCAATAACATCTTCTGTGGAGATCCAGCTAAGCAGCCCTAAAGCTTTCTCAGCCTTTCCTAGGGCAGGGCCAGCTATGGGCTGCTGCCTCTCCTGGAGCAAGCTGGGTGTACCAAGAGGTGAGGCTGGCACAGGCTGGGGGCCATGAAGATGCTCAGAGGGCTGGAGCACCTCTCCTATGGGGACAGGCTGAGAGAGTTGGGGTCGTTCAGCCTGGAGAAGGCTCTGGAGAGACCTTATAGTGACCTTCCAGTACCTGCAGAGGGCCTGCAGGAGAGATGTGGAGGGACTCTTTATCAGGGAGTACAGCGATAGGACGAGGGGTAATGGTTTTAAACTGAAAGCGGGGAGATTTAGATTAGATATTAGGAAGAAATTCTTTCCTGTGAGGGTGGTGAGGCACTGGAACAGGTTGCCCAGAGAGGTGGTAGATGCCCCATTCCTGGAGGTGTTTAAGGCAGGGCTGGATGGGGCTTTGAGCAACCTGGTCCAGTGGGAGGTGTCCCTGCCCATGGCAGGGGGGGTTGGAATTTGATGATCTTTAAGGCGCCTTGCAACCCAAACCGCTCTGTGATTCTATGATCCCGGCTGCCTCAACCATACCCTACACCCCACACAGCCCCCACTGTCTCCCCATCTCTGGGGGTCTTGACCCCTGCCCGTGCCAGATTCACTGTAATGAAGAGAGCTTCTCCCTGGCCCTGCAGCCACGGGTGGTGGCCGCCCTCCCTCTCCGCAGGCTGGCAGGGAGCAGCGCCCGCTCAGCCCTGGCGGAGCGTGCCCATGGCCGTGCCCCAGCACATACTTCTGCACTGCTTACCTGCTGCTGCTTGCAGATCAAGTAGCTAATGTCTAAGCAGCCCCATTTAAACCCGCAATCAAATTACAGGAACAAAATTAGAAGCCAGACTGGAGCCACTTTAAAAGTTGCCCCTTATTTAATAATTCTGCCGCAGTTATTTTTCCTCTTATCACCATTTATTCTCATTCTGGGGCCGGTCTGTAATAACAGAGGAGGTTCATTTGTGCTCCCCCTCCTCTTTCCAACGTCTAGTCTTTCTGCGTGGGTTTCATTTCTGCCTTGTGGAAAGGCATTAGGATAAATAAAACAATGATGCAGTACTGCAGAGGTCTATGTTAATGGGACCACATCACACTCACTCCTTCCATGACCCTCCCTTTCCTGTATGAAATGGGTGAATCAAATAGATGAAATTCCTATTTCACCCCTGTCCGTTCCTATCGGTATCAATCTATCAGGCACGGAAGGAAGAAGAAATTGCAGCGCAGCTCTTCCCTTCAAGGCAGCAGTAGCAGGAGCCCGAAGGAGGTGCTGGGGCGGTTTGGGAGCGCCGTCTCCCCTCTAGTGGGGTCTCCGCAGAACTGATGGAGGAAAGCAGGCGAGAGCCTCCGCTTCCCAACTGATGGAGGAAAGGAGGAGAGGGCCTCCCCTTCCCTCCCGGCTCCTGCTGTCCCCCCAACGCAGCCAACAGCGCCAGCATGGAGATATCGGGGTGGCAGGGACGCAAAGCCCCAGCTGGGAGCTGGCATGCACTGAGGGAGCCAGGGGAAATGCTTTTGTAATCATTTGCCTATTAATTAAAGCTGTGACTCAATGAGAGGTCCGATTCATTCACCTGGCTGGATTTTCATGTTCCTGGATATTGCCAGGGAAAATATAAACACAGCTTCTCACTAGCCCTTCAGCATTTTAGTATAAACTGGGTTTAGATCCCTTTTAAAAACAGATCTATAGCCTTTCTACAACAGGCAAACACTGCTGTGTGGTTAATGGTTGTTGTCCCCCAAACTACTGCTGAAATCTGCCAGTATTAAAAAAAAACATGAAAGTTAATGCAACACTTTGGTGACAACTGCCTGTGTGGCACACCTGAATTCCTGTTTTCTATGAGCAAGGCATGACCCTATCTCATGGTGGGTACCGACTCGGGCCCCTGCTGGCAGGAACCGCGGCGGGTGCCAGGCAGCCTGGATGCTGCTTCGGGGTGAGGCACAAAGTCCCAGCACGGCCTGATCCTGCCCGGGCAGAAGAGCGAGTTACCCACAGGCACACGGGTAGAAGCATGAGAGGTCTCCATGAAGGAAAGCATGAGGATGTATGGCCTGGGAGAGATGTTCTCTGAGTGGGGGACCTGTTGCGTGCCGGGGGTGTTGGAGGGCACGGAGGGGGGCTGAAAGCTGGGCAGAAGTCAGTGTGGGGGGACAATCCAGCTGATGGGCTATCTCCTTGGCTTTCTCTGCCCCTTACCAGCACCCACTATTACCCTGAGAAGTTTCTTTGTAGAAACAGACACATATTCCTAAAGGCTTCAGCTACAAGGGGGACAACCGCCAGAGGATTGCTTGGACAGAGGTGTTTAAGATGCCCAAGAGGCTCAAAGGTTTCATCCTGCAGCTCAGGGCAGCTGGATGCAGGGGAGTAAATTGTGAGTCGGGGTCCTGCAGCAAGCAGATGAGAGTGGCTCAGGGCCTGCAAACCTGAAAACAAGCCAGAGCCAGGGGCTGGATGGGGCTCACCATCCCAGGTGACCATCCCACTCTCAGGAGTCACCACATGCTGGTCCTTCTCCCCCATATCCCACTACCAGCATCAGCCACCTGCACATCCTTGCTAGGCCGAGTGCTTACAGAATGGGGTATTTTCCTTAAGCTTGTGTTTATCGAAGCATCTACTGGGGGCACTCAGGAGGCAAAACTGGCCACCGGCACGTGGTCAAACACAGGGGCTCAGCGTCCAGCAGGACGAGCTGAGGGAGGCCGATCTCACTCCTGGCAGGTGCCGAGGAGAACGTGAACCTGAGGTAAACGTGAGCAATAATCCCCTTTTCAGAGGGGTGCTCTAGCTGGGGGATTTGCATCCGCTCAGCTGTTTAGCCTCCGTTTTAGATTTGAGCTCTGAGTGAATGCAAATGTCTTTAAATAAAGCCAAAGCAGAGAGGCTGCTGGATACCAGGCAAGCATTTACATATCACGAAGCTGCAAAGTAAGTGATAGCCTCACCTTGCTCCACACGCAGCTCCAGTCATTTACACATCAAGGAGGTGAATTCAAGAGTGCAGAAATAGACCTGTAAATATATGGAGATTCTGCTTTTGCAGTAGTTCATTTTCAAAGCACATCTACTTCTTAGCGCACATTTGGGGTCACACTCCACCCCACAGCCCTCACCCCGCTTCCCAAAACAAGCTGTTTCAGCTTGCTAGCTTCCCTCTACAAGCAAAGCATAAAATTTAAGTGCAGCACAAGCCTAACTTTTGAGCGTTGTCACCACTTGCATCTTCCTGCTAATTACTATCGCAAATTATGTACATATCCAAAAATGTCTAAATTTCAGTGCAGTACGTTCTTGCTACTTGTGTTTCTTATTTTTACAATACACGTGACAAGTATTTCCGTATTTTGTACCTCTACGTTCTACTGACCACGTCCAGATCTTGAGGTAGGATATTCCTGGGATCAAAACACAACGAGGCAAACCAGAATACAGCCAAGGCCCCCCACTCCTCTTGTAAAAAATGGATTTATAATCTTCAGTGACAAGTCATCTTGTAAATCTTGACCTCTCATCTTACCTCAGGCAGTCCAGCGTCCCCCCTCACACTTTGCCATCAGCTCATTTTTGACTTGTGAGAATCCCGTTTCTCCTGATTTCCCAAGCGTTGCGAGAGACAGCCATTCTTTAAATGTTTCCCATCCAAGTACTGGTCTGAGGCAACAATGTCCGGCTTGTGAAACTGCACTTGCATTCAGAGGACAAGCTTTAATCCAAGTAGGGATACCAAAACCTTACAGTGCCCCACACACCGTAGATCCGAGCTTGCCAGGCAGTATTCCCTCTGGCTGGTGCAGCAGGCACCCTCCTTACCTCAGTAAGCTGGGCTATGGTGTAGCAGCCCTAGCCACCCCAAATAAAACGGGGCAGAAGGGAGCTTGGAGACGTGAACCGTGAACGCTCGCTTGCTGCCTGGCTCCAGCACCCAGAGAGAAAGCTACAGCTAAGACAAAGATTCAGTGTTTTAGGAAGGCAAGGAGGAATTAATTACAAAAGAAGATACTTCAGTTTAGCACCT
The DNA here is from genome assembly GCA_002844005.1 of Limosa lapponica baueri. Lineage (NCBI taxonomy): Eukaryota > Metazoa > Chordata > Aves > Charadriiformes > Scolopacidae > Limosa > Limosa lapponica. The sequence continues at coordinate 191,653 of KZ506282.1, read as the reverse complement.
AACTGGATTACAGATGCTGGCTGCCTGGGGCTTTGTTGTCTCCTTGCCGGTGCTCCTTTAGCAGCAGGCTACCTTCTGCTCTAGCCCAGACCTTCACACTTACCCCAGGCACGCCACTCAGGTTCTTCTCTCCTTGTTTGCCAGCCCTTGCCCTCTCTGTGCCCCAGGCTCCCCATAGCCTTTCCCTCGTGCTTTCCCTTATTTTCACCCAGAGCTGAACCAGACTGCCCTGCTCTTCAGCTGAATTTTGCTGTTTTCAGCTGCGTCATTCACTTCCAGCTTTTATTGCTCCTTGTGGCATATGTTGTCATTCCAGTTACATGCCTCTGCTCTATCCATCCATCCATCACCTGCCTGGAAACCTGAAGTCTCCAACCATTTTCATCTACTGCCACTAATACCAGAAAGCGGTTGCTGCACACACCCGTGTCCCGATCTGGTCTCACTAGTCCCACTCAAAGTCTCTCCACTTACCTTTAGTGACTCACCCTTTGACAAGTTTCCCTTGTGTTTCCTACAAAATAAATCCCCAGATGAAGGCTTCTGGCAACTTGGGTGCACTGCCATGCTTAAACATCGCAGGATGGGCTGATGGTGAACCGGTAAATTACCCACTTAAACATCAGTTGACTAATAGCCTTAGGCTTCTGGAGGCTCACTTTTTAATGAACGCTAGCAAAACAGGCAATCCCGAGCACATCTGCCCACACATCGATTCCAGATGGTTTTATTGTATTTAATCTTGTCTTACTCTCAGTCAAAAAGCTGAGTAACTGTGATCTAGAAGGGCTGGGGATTTGAGGAACCACAACGGACTACAGAGAGCATTTCAGACAGAGACATCAGTTCAGCACCAAACAGCTGTAGCAACCTTAAAAAGGTAAGGTTTAAAAAGAAATGCCAGCATTGGTTTAATCTGAGGTCCTATTTGGACCCATTTTTCCAAGCCCAGCATCTACAAATTCACATTCTCCATTTAACTTTCACAATCAGATACAAACGGCGACTTTCTTGTGAGGGTTGAGAATGTTTTATTATAGAGTCTTATCAATAAATTACTTCTCTGGAAATCAGTTTTTCAGAACTAAAATCTAATCTGGCAGGGTTCAATAAGTAACAAGATGAACTCAGCCATGCAAACAAAATATTACTAAGTTACTTTAATAAAATTTTATCACAACAACCTCAGGAAGAAGAGTATGTCCCGGAGACTTAGACAGTTAATCTTGGATTTTATTAATATTTTGGATTCTTTTTGTTATGCCTTAGCCTCTGGTAGAAAGCTGTCTTCATTTTGATGCTAGAACGGGACAGATCTTTGGGTGCATTTATGCCTGTGATTCTTGTCTTATTTTATAGCTCTGTAATAAAAATAGCACCATCAGTGTTCAGTGCTCGCTGAAGGTACATTTAAGCAACTGGTCACTGCACTGAAACAGAACTTCTGGAGAAACTGAGCTTATTCCTCGACAGTAATTGCTCACAAAAGGTCTAGCTCCCAAGTGTTTCAGTTTGTGCCATTCATTTTCTGTTCGGCACCTCTTATTATGTTTATTAAAGTAACTTTATTGGGTTATGTTGCACACAATAGGATATTCAAAATTCCATCTTGACCTTCACAGCGGTATCTAATACTGCCTGGAAGATAACCAACGAACATTTTCTTTGTATATACAATTAGCATTCTGAGCTTGCAGCTAATTATTGACAAACCCTTACCAGTTTCAGTTAAATACAAGAAAACCTAACAATATTGAGACATTTGAAAATAAGCATTGCCATAGTTCTAATGTATTTTGGATGGTTTAGCTTACCTTATTAATTAGTTTTGATCTCCAGGGCTTAATTACACACAATTTTTACAAAAGCAACATAATGTCTTAACATTAATCAAACATAACATTTAAGATTTTTTTTATTGTGCAAAACTTAAGCAATAAGTCTTATTAGTACAATAAGCTGAAAAAGCAAGGGATATTTAAAACAATATTCACATCCAGTGTGCAATTTTTATCCCTACTTCCATCTTCTTGATGTGGAATCTAGAATTCCCATCAGTAAGTGCTATCTGAAAATACCAATAGTTTGTTTCACCCTCTGTTATTTGGAGGAGACCCAGAATACATTTTGCATTAGCTTTTTACACACAATTAAAATAGCTGTTTAAGTTGATAAATACAAATTAGACACTGAAAAGGGTGGAAAAATACATACTGAAGGCATCCACCTAAATGGTGGCATGACTGATAATTTATAGCTTATATTCAAAAATATAATTGATATTCTGATTTTCCATTTTGAAAGATTTTAGGAAATAACCAAAAATTTTGTTTAAAAACTCTGGCATCTGCTAATTGAAAAAGCAATTTAATTCAATAGTTACTTTTAATTAAAATCTTTAGCTTGTTAGATATTAAGTGCTACCAGTCAAGGCAGTCACAAAGACTGCTTGATGTTTACATAGCACCATATAGATAAATATCTCCTTCAGAAAGAGAGAGATTATGTTTAACTGGGAACATAATCAGAGTATTACCTGAATATTTTAGGTATTTTTGCCTTCCATATCATAAATACATGTAACAATTCCTTAATTTGAGAAAAAAACGCACAGAATTCCATTCAAGCTTTAGGTCGGTGCTATCATTAATTCAAATTCTCTATGTATAAAAGTATCAAGAACTTTTCAGTAGTCAATTTAATATTCAAAAGCAGATCAATAGTTTTATGTAAACCTGTTAAAAAAATCACCACATAATTTGGCTTTAAAGTGACAAAGTATTTTGCTTAATATAATTTACAAAGCGAATGAAAAACTAATGTCAAACTACAATTGCAAAAAGATTCAGAGACTGGATTATCTCTGATACTGAAATACTCAATTAAAATATATAATTATATAAAGAATCTCCAAGAAATATTAATTATAATTTGTTACAGTGGTATTGTTCATTCCACTAATAATCCTTCCTATAAGGAGGCTGCATGTTAACTGAAATACACTAACCTGTTGTAGTTCCCAATTAGAGAACATCAATATCCTCCCTCTGCCTTTCCTCCCCCCTGAATTTATTAAAAAGTGGATTAGGTTTTCTAATTAAAGAAAAAGGGAATTATGCTCACTATCCAGATGGCCATTCCCTAGCCCTAATCAAAATCAACTTATCTACGATTGTTAGGTTTAGACTAGTAACAAGTCTTGCAGTAAAGTGTTAAAAATAGATGGAGTAACTAACAAGCCAATTTATGTCTTTTAAATCACTGACATCTACATATCAAAATATCTATGGAACCACAAGTGCTAGTGACATCATTGACTCTTACAAACTGAGCCTTCTGTAAAAGTTGCACAGATGGAAAAAGATGCCTTGAGATAAACAGAAATAAAATCCAACAGAAGAAAGATTTCCTAATATTGAGCCCAAATTCCTTACAAACTAACACACATATTTCAGTGACAGACACTGCTCATTGTTTTGGCCCTGTCCCTCTCCCAAAATCAGCTTCATAAGCTGTTATCACACTAATAAAAAAAAATAAAATACACCCCCTTAAAATATTGTATGTGGAGTTCTGAATTCCAAAAATAAAATGAATGAGCATTTTCATATTCTTGCTATGAAACAACAACTAAAAATTAGGAATATTTATAAAGGAACCAAATTGCATTTTATACACTGTATCTGTATCGATACAGTTCTCTGTGTTAGCGGAGAATTTAGCATCTTTAGAAGTTCAACATGTGCAAAATTCAATTACAGTTTGAAGAAAATTCCAGTTTAAAAAGTTCTATGTAATTTCATATATGATGGGCCAATAATCTAAAATCCAAAGCTGTACAAAGTTTGCTTCAAATCTCCCTACACCCCCACAAAAAAGGCACTAAGTGGTTTAAGTGTGCAAATGGCTTCTTAGAAGAACCAGTGTGCAAACAGAGCCTGTTCCATTAGCTCCGCATTCTTTAGTGATTTCCTAGAGAGTACTGGTATTAAACGCTATCTACGGTACGACTTTCTAACGAACAGAAGACAGTCAGTCCACGGAATCACAGATATCTTTCACTTTCTGATTGAAGTCTTCGGGTTGATCAGCGTACACATAATGACCTGCACCAAGGATAGCCTGGAGGACAAAGGTGAAGAAACAGGTCAAAATCACAAGAATGTAATAAACAAATAAATAAATACTGGGATTTACGAAGAACCTGACTTTTACACATTACCTACTTGATACTTAATTACTTGAAAAGATAAATCTCAAAACTGGAACTGATCTCTTGCACCCAGCCTGTGTTAATGCAGTTAGCACAAACGCTGCCAGGGGGTGGTATTATACAGCCTAAAAAGGACTGTAAACATCAGTAAAACTTGTTTCACCTGTTGAAGGAACTGTGCTACACAGGAAAAGAGGGTTAAAACCACTGCTTATTCAACTGCACACCCTGTTGAAAAAAAACCACCATTCAAGCCGACCCAAGTCGCAGCAAAACAAACTTGGGAGAACATGCTTTACATATCAAACTTCTGATTCATCTTCATCCCCTTCATTCTCCACTCAGAGGGTTCTGCCAGGTCGCTCTTTAGTTATGTAAGCATTTGCATTAGAGAGAGAGCGTCAAATCATTTGTATTCTCTTATTATAAAAACTACATGGAAGAGACTAAAGAAGGTACTAGGATAAATGATTAAGAACCCCGAAGCTTAATTTGCTGGGGATTCTCTGGACTTGTGGAAGCAGATTTGAACCCTCCCAATTAACAACTACTGTGTTAAGCAGGGACAGGTAAAATCCATACCATGCAATATATGGGTGGGAAACCCCATGTTTGTGACCTAGATTATTTCACAGTAACTACGTAACAAACTTAAGGGCTTAAATAACCAGGCACAGGGTGGTTACTTATTTCTGTAATTCATCATTTTCTGCCAAAACTGGTGCCAAGCCATCACCACAGTGTAGAGCAAAGGTACCTGACCTATTTTCTTTCCATTTTATAATCAGTCCAAGATTAATTTGTATTTAAATCTATTTTTCCCCTCCCTCCATTGAAACATTCTTAAGTCTCTAACTGAAGCCCATAAAAGTATGACTATGTTACTGTGTTAAAAAACCCCACAAACTCTAAGTAAACATTAATTCAAAACAAAAACCCGCAATAAAACACCAGAACCTCTGTATATTTTACTAAAGATGGTGCTGCCAGTCCATGTCTCAGCCTCATGAGAACCCCTTCCCTCCTTTGAATGTCCCTGTAACTTGTACCACACCAATTTACCTTTCAGAATCTGTATTTGGCTCGACAAAATTTTATCCTGGAATACAATAAAGTTTTCCACAGTCCCCTCTAAAAGCCACTGACCAGACTGGAAAAATCTGCCTGAATGGTATAAGCTTATCCCAGCAATCTATTGTACAGTGCTTAAGAGTGACTTTTTGTTACAGCTTTCTCTCTCGTTAAGCAGTTAAGTGACACTTTCAGTCTGGATGTCAACATTTAAGAAAAGTATTCGTGCTCTTTAACACATGTAAAGAGTTCCATAACAATGTCTCTTCTCCGAGTTCAAGCTCTGATGTCAGCTATATCAAGATTGTAAAATTTTATTTGAGTGACTTGGCATAACATAGTATTGACATCACATATTGTACTCTTCTGTCCAGATAGATCTAAACATCAGTAAGACGACATCTGGTGTATTCAAGTATTTTATCCCCTCATAGCACTGTAACATATATACATGTTCAATTATTACAGCTGACTGAAGCGACAATGCATGAAGATTACTTTTAAATTTGCTTTTATAGAAATCAATCAAAAAAAGTGTAGTGTGCACACTTGCACGAAGTTGCAAGTACACACATTTTAAATGATAATGCCATATCTCTAAACAGGAATGTATTAGCTAGGAAGACAACATTAGGTACTTTTTTAATGACTTAAAGATGCTTACAAGAACCTAAGCACCAGGTACAAACCACTCTCTTATCAGAGAAACAAAAGCATTATACAGAAAGATTAGAACAGTTTATGAGAGCCTCTTCACTATGGCATACGTACCTGCAGATATTAGGACTGCTGTGGTTTAAAACCCCAGATACTTACCAGTGATCACAAAACCTACTTGCATTAGCACACTATAGAGCAAAAGAATGACTTTGCTCTAAGATCTAATTCAACTTTTAGCGCTACAGCAAGTTTCTTTCTTATTCTGGGAACTCAATACTCTTTTGTCTATGTTCTCTCTGATCTAACACTTGTTTTCTCTCTCTCTCTGTTACAGAAATTGGAAGTTATTACCCCAGGCTTTAAATCAAAGGGCCAGCATTTCCACAGTTGGTATAAAAAACATAGATATGATTTAAACAAATCCACACAATAAACAAACAACTGCTTTAAAAGTCAACTTACTATTGTCTTCACGTATGAATTTGGTCTCAGAGACTGGATAGTGCTGCCAGAATTGCCATCTATACATGAACGTGCTCCATAGACCACAGTGATAGGAATGTCTCGATCCATTTGTGGAATCCGTTGCAGCATCGGCCTTTTTGCCCATCCGTAAGGAATAGTCATGTTCTTGAAAGCTGTTTCACCACTTCAAGCCATCAAGAAGGGTAAAAACAATTAAATTTCCATTAGATCTGCCTTTTCTCTAAACTGGAGCATCTGTGCCTTTTGGTAACACAGAGTGCAATACTACACGAGGCTGGGCTTTTTTTACTATTAAGAAACAAAGTTTTCAAGGTTTGCATGTAATTTTCAACAGAAAGAACTTGTTTTTACAGTACTGCGTGATAACACTTAAGAGAATGAAATACCTGATTTTTAAAGTTTTTAAAGAAATTCTTCACAAATTAAACAACTGTAACAATTTTTAAATTAAAAATTAGCACCCAAACTCTCTCAGACAGGTAGTTCAGAAGAAATATAGAAACAGGACAGCTTTTACATTTTCCTGTTTCTGGAATTCAGAAAAAGTGCAATGCTACCTTTTTCTTCAATTTATACAATCAATTTTACCATTTTAAATGAAAAAGCATGCACACCATTGCCACGGCCATTGGAGGGAGTAGCAGGCACTCAGTAAATGACAGACTTCAGAACATACACTTGGAAACTCATACTCACCTGGGTGACTGTACGTTGCAGTGATAGATATACTCAGCCACAGTGTTATCATCAAACATTGATGAATATTTTCGCTTGAAATCCGGTCTTAAACGCTGGACAAGGCTTAATCCTGTTAAAACAGAAAACACTATTAGAGGAGGAGTTTGCATAGACAACTTTATCAGATTGCCTAATGCTTTTCATTATAACCCTCCAATGCATTCCTTTGAAACTTGTGGCTAAGCTTGATGACTTCTAAACCAATGTTTTGTTTCACCACTTGCATGTCTTAGGAAAACACAATGGCATTACACCAAAGAGGAATGAAACATAAATATTCTAAAGGATTTTCTGCTGCGCCAGAAGAAGGGCAATTCAATCCCTGCTGAATACATATGGAGAATGTTTGAGAAGGGCCACTGCAGCAATTGAGGAAACACGCAAAGGGGACCAGCAGAAGGGCTGAGTATCTTTTTGCCACCAGTTTAGTCTGACCTGATACCAAAACTGCCTTTCTCCTTGCTCTGGCAGCACTGGGTGGGCCAAAAGCAGCCCACCTCTCAGAATGAGAAGGCCCTGTTGAAAAAGCTGGGCTGTTTTTCCTCCTTAGATATAAGTCTGTGCTCTCCTTTTACAGAACAGTCTTCTTCTGAAGCTAGTTCACCTAACTAGTGTTTAGTTGAAAGAACAGAAGTCCAGGCAGAAAAACAGGTGTAGAAATCTTGACAAGAGTGTAAGACGTAAGAACTGGTATAAATCAAGAGATCTAACCTAGGAAATCTATCGTCCATGCTGTTTTAACAGCCAAAGTAGAGAAGCAGGTCCCTTCAGGGGCCACTTCAGGCTTTCTAAAGTTAAGCTCCTATTCTGAGTTACTTCTTTAAGGAAGAAGCCTCTTCTAGTTGACCAAGCAAATCTTTGGGACAAGAGCCTCACCAAAGGCTCATCTTAGTTTAAAAATATTATTCATCCCTGAAGAGATAGGCTCGCAGTTTACCACTTGGGTTTATCAACTGAAAATACCATTGATAATCTGTGCAATTATGATGATGTCACTTCTTCCCACCTGTCCCTGGCCAAAGGCCTGGTACTATTCATGTATACCTTGTCACGGTGATCTGTGTGTTTGTAACCTTGAGACTGGACTATTGCAACATGCCTTTATGTATGCTTTAAAACAATCTAGAAAACTAATACAGTGCAAGAGAAAATAATTCCTTTATGAAACAGCTATTTAAGTCCTGAAGCAATGAAGATTTTGCAAACATTCTGCAATTTGCTCTGCTGCTTGTATTTTCTCCATAGAGAGTTCAATTCCTGGACTTCTGTCTTTTTCTGTCTGTTTAGGGTATTTTTGAAGACAAACAATACAGCTGGCTTGGGATAAGAATACCTGGAAGAAAGAGATTAATTCTGTCTTCTCCTGCTACCAGCATAAAGATCATCTCCATTTCCAATAACTAGGGGACTGAAAGTCACCTAATTTTAGAATTCACTTTCCGTTTTGGTAAGAAAGTGTTTTGTCTGAGGGTCCAATCACAAAACCATTCTCCTTCCCTGGGAATTTACAGGGAAGAATGAAACAAGGAATCAAGCCACACTGGAACAAATTTTAGAATAAAATCACACTGACTCATTCTTGTAACGCTTATTGAAGACACACTCAATTGTCTGGCTGATGTTTTCCATAGCGTTTATGGAAATGCTGAAAGAAATACTAATATTGAAGACTGAGTTCCATAAAAAGGGTGTGGTCCCAGGGCCGTTGCTGTTGTGCTGAGGAATTTTTAAGCGTTCAGCTCTAGGAATGGAATTCACAAATCCAACCTAAGCACTGAAACCCCTCTTCTGGGAGCCTCCTGGGTGACTGTTCCAGTTAAGTGAAGGAAAACATGCAGATCAACTAACTGGAAACCATGCAAATAAAAAGATCTTTCTTGATTCTGTCTCTCTCCCAGGTTTAAGTATCTGCCTGCGGGTCTGATTAAATATCCATGTGATACCATCATGATAGCCCGAAGAACCTGGCTCCCATTTAAGTGCCTAACACGTACCTTTGAACAACAGCAATTGGCTTTGTAATGAGGATCAGACAGCTCTGCCTGCCAAGAAGCTTAAACACATGTGCATGTAGAATGAAACCTGGGTTTGGTTCAGTGCCTTCATCAGGTTGGGTTTGATGTCTACCTCGCAGCGCAATGTTTAAACTTACCCTTCTCTAAAAATTATGCTTCACTTGTCATGAATTGCACATTGAGTTGATGACAGAAAACTTTTTTAACACATGGAATGAGAAACAGATGAAAAATTTTGAAAAGCGCTGCCCTCCACAGCAACCTATAAGTGAGGCTGGTTGGGAATACATTGCCAAGACAGGGTCTGTTTCTGCAGCATGGTTTTGACTGCATGCACTTGCTTCTTTTCTCTGTGGGTGATATGTGCTTGCAACAAAGCTTATTTTCATTTGGTATCTGCTCCATGTTTACATTTAACGAAAACAGAAACAGTATTTAAGAGTAGCTAAAACTCACCAAAGGGTCCTGCTATCCTCAGCCCAGCTAATGGATTAAATGGACTCAATATAGCTCCTAGTGCTTTGATCCAGATTGGAATTGGTCTTTCATGTTCAGCATTGTCAGGCCTCTCTGGAAAACCCCATGGCTCCACTAAGATTAGATGTTTGACCCTGTTGGCAAAAAAGGTTCAGAGGTTTAGAGTACATTATTTTTAATTTGACTGAGTACGACAGAAAGGTGCTATCCGTGGACTATGCAACCTGGGTTAGTCACTTCTATCATAGTGGCTTATTACCTAGTTTCTGAGTCATCAATGGTTTTGCTTTCGATTACTACTTTCAGAGAGATTGAATTGCAACTTGGAAGCATGTCACAAAGAGAAATTCAGCATTCAATAGACACCCCACTGTCACACATTTGAGAAAAAGGCCAGTCTTGTTTCTATGTTTAAAAATAGCCAGATCTATATACTCGGTCAATATTATTTGCAGGAACAGTTTAATTTGACAGAAAAGAGGATAATTGCAACAGTTCCATTTAAGTAAAGTTGCTAAAAGTCTTTCTTTTCCAAGCCATTTAAAATCTCTGTTCTAACAGATGCAATTTATCTCAAAAATCATCTTAGCAAAGTAAAACATGAAGTGAGAGAGGCAGAATAAAACTAGCAGATGTTTTCTAAATTTATTGATTTTAAGTCACAAAAGAAATGTCGAAAAGACAACTTATAAAATTATTACTCAAAGGAACCTCAGTACAGAGAGCACAGTAGCAGTCTCCAGCACATGCAGCTACCAGTCACTTCATGCTGTGAGTCCCCCTCAAGCAAAAAATCTAATTCATCTTGGTAGACTGCAATAATCCATTTCTGTTTAAACCCATAATAACACTAACTCTAACTGTCCCAGATGGTGCCGATTTCTGAAAAAAGTGACTGTTAACTATAGTTTTGCATATTTAAGGTGATTTTCCATGCAAGCTTCATGATCTTTAAATTCTTCTTCATGCCTTCCTTCTCTTTCAAAGCCATGAGATTAGATATCTAATACAGAAGAGTTCTTAGTGCCTAAAACGATGCTAAAACTGATTCCAAAGGCTATTTCTGGACTATAATCAGTTGGGAAACCAAAAATCTGTGCTTGAAATGAGGGGTTGAAAAGGATTAACGTCACAAAGATGTTTCTTGGCTGCCAGCTCTGCCTTGAGCGTATTTGCAAGAGGACAGAGTAGAATTTAGCTATACAAACCAAGCAGGAGAGACTAGAGGCTAAGGAGTGCAAGCAATGAGAAGCTGTTCAGGGCAGACACACATTCTGGGCACAAATTATGGAATTAAACATAACACAGCAAACACACAAATAAAAATAGTGAGCTCTTTTTCATGTTTCCTTTCTTAACGTTTTCTTTCCTATTTGGCATTTCTCCTTTTAGTAATCCAGCCTAAAACATAACCCAGGAAAATGGGAAGTTGACCATGAGAATCATTCCAAAAGTAACAGTCCAGAAGTTGTAGTATTTGAAAATCATGACCCACCCCTCACCCAGGAATATTCTAAATGGAAACCTTTTTGGATTAGTAACCTCAGATGTCCCATGAACAACTCTGGTACAACATAGTAAATTAACGGATCATCTAAGCTTGGAGAAACAGATCTACTTTCCTAACAATACGTATCCAGAATCCCTTAAGCCTCTAATGCATTGTACGTAATCTAGCTGAAAGCTGTGTTATATTTATCACTTGATTCAATGCTGTCTAAGATCCTACCAGTCAATTTGGTAATTCGATGGTGTTAGTTTAACTTCACAAAAATGTAAGTAATGTGAGAGTACAAACTGAAACATCCCCAAATTAATTAACCTCAACTTAAGCACAGCGAGGCATGAAAACAAAGCCTCGCTTTCGATTTAAGTCAGCAGGGGGCAGAAACAATATCCCATCCCACAGGGCCATTTATAGATACATCAGAAGGGTAAGGAACCTGTAAGTGATCCCTACAACAAACGAACTACCCTTAGCTAAAAGTTGTTTTATGCCCAAAACGAAAACAAGTTTACGTCCCCAGAGCAGAGGACTGCATTTCTTCATTGCAATTCTGGATTGAGACACACACCTACTTTCACACATCACTTCCAGCCACACATGCCAGCTGTCGTCCACTTGCAAAGAAGAGGCAAAGTGTTTTAGCGAAAAACAATGCACGAATTTACTTCAAAATCTCCAAATGTTTATTTATTCTCTTTGTTTATTCCATATACAAAGAAATGTATATGGAATAAATTGATGTGAATATAAAAGAATAAGATATGTTTTGTGTAATATTGAACCTGCCATACGATGTGGAAAGCTAAACTAAGATTCAGAGTTTTTCACAGGAATCCACTATGTGTATCTAAACAAAAGCAATGTCCTTTTTGATACAGAATGAACTCACTTTGTGGGATTCTAACTCACGAGGGGCTACATAACCAGACTATATCAAAAGAAGAGACAAATTATTAGTTTATGGGAGAAAAAAAATCGGACTGTTCGTTAACAATGTGGTGCAGAAAATGCTGATGAAATACAATCACAGGACTGCTGCAGCTGGGCTGTTTTTCAAAGAAGAAATAGGAAGTGGCATACAGACAACTTCAATCAGTCACGAAATTCATTTTTACATCATCATGCCGGCACTAGACCGACTGCTAGCATATAGGCATAAATTACCTAGGGGAATTACATTCAGGAGTTTCGATGTTATCTATAATAATGGGAAGTTTGGCAGAAACAGGCCTATTTTCCCTTCACAAGCCTATTTTTGATCAGAGATATCACAGAATATTCACCCTTAAATACGATCTTTGCTATTTTGCATGGCAAGGGCATAGCAAACAAAACCAAAGAGGTACAGAAAAATACACAGAAAAGCTTATTTACCATACCTACTTATTTTTGTTCCCCTGGAAACAAACCATACAATTAATACTTTGGGTTTAAAATTCAGTATCAAGTTTCTTTAAATCAGTACACTCATTTACTTAAAGATAATCTATGAAGAGCCTGATGAAATAAAAATCTACGTTAACATTACTAGTCAAATACAGAAAAGGAACTCTTTCATTCCTTTACTTTCACATACCTTGATGGGTATTTTAATGAGTAAGCAGCAGCCAGGAATCCACCTAGGTTGTGTCCAAGTAAAATCATTTTTTCTAACCCCACCTCCTTTCTCCATTCTTCTATGGATTCCACAAACTGATTTTCTGCTTCCCGAGCATCAGTGTCAAAGTGTGGTCTACTGCTACGCCCAAATCCCAAGAGGTCAAAAGCATGAACGGTCCTGTTCTCGCAGAGATCTTCAAAATTGAGAGCCCACAGTCCAACGCCTCCTCCAAACCCATGCAGGAGAACAAGTGGAGTTTTATGGGAAAGGTCCGGAGAGAAAGTCAGTGTCCATATTTTATTTCCATTAGATATATACACATATCGCTTATTGTATGTGCTTGCAATACCTGAAGAAAGAGTGGGTAAAAAAAATGATGTTGCTACACATGTCTGATAAAATATGAAATACATTCTATGGAAACCACTGTTTTAAGTAGAAGTTCCCTTTCAAAGGGGAGAGCCTACAATCAAATATCTAAATAAAGGAACAATGAAAATCTAATTCTAAACCTGTTTATTTCATCACAGTGCAAAAGCCACATTTAAAAGCTCCTTTGATTATATTTAATGTCAATTTACAGAAAATCTCGTTATATTCATAATCTTATTAAAAACCAAAGACTTACATTTTAGCATTTTGTCCTCAGCCTCTTTAAGGTGTAGCAGTGATGTGGGGCACCAGGCAGGAAGCCAGCTGAATAACCATCCCAACCTATAACAGCAATACAGAATAAAAATTTCTTGAGCAAGATGGCAATTTTTGCACCATTTGATGCTTTGAAGACATTTCTTTTGCTGCTCTTCATAAAAGAACCCATGTAAGTTACACGCCATGTGGGACAGGAGTGCGCAGTGGGAGGGAATTCACTCTCCTGGGTTTTATAAAGTGGTGACATGATCAGGGGCGTTCTTTCAGTGCATTGTTTCTCCACTGTGCATTCCTCATCACAGTGTACTGATCCATCTCCATCAGAGAAGGCTGCTTCTGAGAACCTGGAGACATCAGTCCTCACAGCGACCCGACAAGTCTGGCAGGATAACACAATCATTGGGGTTTCCAGCCTCCTCTCAAGTTCCCTTGGAAGTCTGCCTGAACACACATATTACCTTGCATGAACCTACTATTTCCAAAAAAAGCAATAAACCATGTGCTTGCCAGCAAAACCTGAACTGATTCACACACTAGATAAATTTAAAAAGTGAAAAATAAGCAGGTTTATTCTAGTAAAGCAAAAACCTATGGCCTGCATTACCAACTTAGAAACAAAGTCCCAGAGGAAAATAAAATAGCAATTTCAATTCCCACAAGAGAAGCTCCTTTTCCAGCTGTCAGTTGCTATCTTGGTAGCACCAGCTTGACCATGAGAGCAGGGGGAATGACTCAGCTAGCAGCATTGCCTCACTGACAGTGCTTCAAAGGGCACAACAATCGGGTACAGCTCTTCCTGGGTGCTAATTTATCTCTTGCTTTTCCCATCTCTCTCCTGTTTTTGAAGTGGCTCAGACTATCAGTGCAAAGGCTGCTACTGTAGGACCCCAGAGCATTCCTCATAGGGAAGAGGATAAGGTCACCAAATTGACAGTCTTTCTTTAGCACGAACTCACAATTCTTGCCCTAGCACATTTTTCCTACACTGAACTGCTTGCCAGTTAGTTATACTATCTTTAGGACTGAACGCTGAAAGTATAAATTTTACAACAATAAATGTTAAAAGACAGTAAGGTTATTAATGTCCATTTTTTCAGAGTGTACACAACACATGGATAACGAATTACAGAACTGCCCCCTCAAGTTCTTTATCCAAAGGACCTTCTCCCCACCTTTTTAAGGGGCTGAGCTATTCCGGCTGCATAGCTAATTAAGCTTGTGATACAACATGGAAGGTTTTCTGGAGATGCACAATGCAATCGCAAGCAGCACTGTTCAGATTCATAGAAAGATATTAGAGGATACCAAGAGAAAAAAACCCTCAAATCATACCTGCTCAAAACGGATTAATCATCCAATCACCCATGCCCCCTGCTATTCAGTATTATTTACTCCTCTGGGAAACACACTGATGTCTGGCTGCTCTGTAAATAACCTTCCTAAACCACCGGAACCATGGGATTCGTTATAATGGTACATTGAGGGACTGGGAAAGGGATGGTTGTATGTCCTTCCATGTCATGTCCTCATGCAGTCTAAAAAACGAAGGAACTCAGCATCTCACAGGAATGGGCATCCAAGTATTTTGCTGCCATATTAATCTATGCATTTATTTAAAAGTAAGATTTTTTTAAATGTTAAAAGTTGGCACAAGCCAAAAGCAATTTCACCAGCAAATAACTGTGAAATCTGAGTTTAACAATGTCACTGTGTCCAATGTTATGAATTACTCTGGTAAATTATTAAAGAATAGCTAAGTCACCCACCTTTTCTGGTAGTTATACGCTCAATGAGGCATTTTCGTAACTCCTAGGTAAGAAGCACAAAATTTCGCCCAAGCCAAAACTATATGAATTTTTTCTTCTTGGCAAAACCACTGATTTAGCAAAGAAACGTCTTTAAAGATTT
>KZ506282.1:129968-164193 GCA_002844005.1 Limosa lapponica baueri | reverse complement strand
CCAACAACTTGAAGCACTAATGTTTCATCAAAGCTAATGCACTTTCTGAATTCATGGAAAAGAAGGATGAGATTTTGTTCTTAGAGGTCTTTAGTGAACTGGGGGGCTTACTCTGAAAAGCTTCACATTCAATGGCCTGATTATTCTGAAGGGGGATGCTGACAACGTCCTGAAAATCAACCCCTTTTAAAAGCTATCCAGCTGAGTAAACCACAATGAGGAATTTGTCATAATCCTTCTGAAAATTTAGTCTATGATTCCTAACCCTGTGTCCAGATCATCTAGTGTTATGATCCTGCAATCCTGACAGGCTACTGAAGTTGAGGACGCTTGGCACCGTCTCAGCAGCACTGAGCACTCCCTGTGATAAAACCAGACAGCTAATACAGTTCAGGCTAATGCGCCACATGAACATAAACAAAACAGGTTGAGGCAGAGCTATTTTAAGACTCTTAGAAAACTCGTAAAACCATCAACAAGAGGCTTGACAAATGACATGTATTTTATGAATGTGAACAGGTCAGAAAGAACACAGAACCAAGAAGGGTACTTGTAGTTTCAAATGGGTAATGTTGAAGCAGGCAGGATAGCGGGGGGAAGACTATTTTGAAAAGCTATTTTAAGTTTGAGGAAAGGAAGAGAGCATAAAGTTACAGAGTGGACAAAGCTGCACAGTGCTTTGAAAGGGAAGCCTTTGAAGTTTATACTTGAAAAGGGAATGGTGTGTATATATGGTGATAAAGGCGTAACAGGGAGTTTGGAAAAGAAGGATGGTCCAGTTCTGGTCAGATTGAGCTGGCAGAGCAGCAAAGTAAGATGAAATACCAAAGGCAGAAGTTGGAAAAAGGACTAGAAGGAGAACAAGACTGCGTACACAAGTAGTTTTGAAAGGTAACAGAACACACACACAACACGACAAAGTGCAAATAGTGACATCCTTGACACAAAGTCATGAACGCATAGCGTGATTTTCATGCAAGTAGCTAAAGAATTTTAAGTGGAGAAGAAAAGGCAAGAAATGAGTTTTTGAGGGGCAGGCAATTGGCAATGAGATACACCAACTAATATTTAAAGGACAGAGAAGGAGGAAAAATTAATGCAAACACTACATACAAAGCACATTTACACATCTGACAGAGGGGATAAAGCATATGTATGACTAGAACAGAGCTAGATACCTTCTGATACAGTATTTTTCAGACTAGAATCATAAAATGTGATGGAAGAAACTGGGAGATAAGTCATCAGCTGACGAATTAAGTATATTTGGTGACCAGAGTCAGAGACGGGATGACTGTATTATTCTATAGTGGGATAAAGGAGGGCAGACAATATACTTGCAAATAATAGAAGGGTATAAAAACAGGGCTGTACTGGAAAATGAAATGTACAATAAGAAATAAAACATACACTGAAAGACGAGGTATGAGAAGGCATACACGAGTAAAGAATATGTGAATGGAGGATGAGCAGACCACTGATCAATAATTTGATTAGTATAGAACCATCTGAATGTACACAAAGATGTAGTGAAGAACTATGCCATTTCAGGCAGAAGCATGATTAATAGCTATAATGACATCATATATTGAGGGTGTGAATAAGTAGTTACAAACAAGTATTAGGATTTATGTTAAGAACAGGGGCAGGAGGAGGCAAAGGCATAGTTTATGCCAGAAGAGTTATTTTGGTAGATTTGAATGCCTTGGGATGCGAAAGAAAAGGTTAGCAGAGGTAGCTGGAAATGAGGTGGGCATGCAGTACTAGAAAAGGGAAAAGTTAGAGCAACAGCATGTGTGTTTGTAATTTAAAGATGTGCTCTCACCTCCTACTTATATCGAGCATTACACAGAAGAATGACGATACAGTGGCAGAGAGACTGACAGGCCTTACTGCCTGCTCTACATCAAAGTGAAGGTACGGAAGGGATGGAATGAGAAGATCTGTAGGTGCGGGTAGAGTTGCAAAGGCACACAAAAGCGCGGGGCAGCAGCACAGACGGGCGTGCGCATACCGGGATCCATACAAAGGAAGGATGGCGATAAGAGTGTGTACGTACGCCAAAGCAAAGAAGATAGCTAAATGTCTATGTATACATGTAGGCAGGTGCGCAATTACAACAGCAGGGCCGGGAAGCTCGCATGCAGAGGGCGAAGGAGCGGGGGACACGGGGCTGGCACGGCACGGCTGGTGTCAGAACCTGCCGGGAGCCGGCCCGGGCGAGGAGGCAGCTGTAGGTACAGGAGGGAGCCACGGCAGGAAGGCGGTCTGCGTGCGGCAGGAAAAAATGGCAGACAGCCCGCCCGCCGGCAGCGACAGCACTCCAGAGGCGATGCAGGAGCGCGCAGGGGCAGGCGGGGCGGCCGCACCGGTCCCCGGCGGGCCGCTCGGGGAGAGGGGAGCCCACCGCGGCCGAGGACACGCATGGAGGGTCACCGCGGGCCCGCTCCACTCACCCTTCGCTGGGAGTCTCTTCCTCGGCCATGGCGGCGGCGCGGCTGCCGGGAGCTGGCAGCGCCTGCGTCACGCTGGGGGCGGAGGGTGCCAACCGCCGCCCGCGCGCCGCCGAGCGGCCGTTGGGCGGCGCGGGGGTGTGAGGGGGCGGCGTAGCGCGCGGCGTAACAGGAGAGGGAGCGGGCCCGGGTGATGGGGAGGGGTGGGTGGCAGGTAAAGCAGGAGAGGCGGCCGCACCCCAGGGTGCCGTGGTCCGAGGACAAGGCGCGCTGAGGGGGCGGCGGCACTGGGCGTTTAGGGTGGGAGTTTGAGTTTGTTTTTACATATAAGAAGCAAATTAGGGGCTCTGGATGTAACGTAAATATTACCCGTCCCTAAGGTGATTACGAGTGGAACACCTACGGGGATTTTAATTTTTGTAGTGTTTTGAAAGGCCTCAGCGCAGCCGTGCCGGTGGGGAGGGGAGCGCTGAGGGGAAGGGACCCGCTTGTCTTGGGCGGCGTTGGGCCTCACGACCCGGGGTGTGGTGGTGGTGGGGCGCCTAAGAGCTGCCACAACCGCCGGGCCTCGATGGAAATAAAGCAGCAAGGCGCAAGGAGTGGCGAGAAGTTTTTAAGTCTTGCGTTTCTTCTGGATTTTGCCACTGAGCTGAAACACTTAAGAAAAACAGATGTAAGGTGGCTTACTGTTCCTTCTTTCTGAAATCCTTTGATTTCAGCAAAGGCATAAGATTAACTTGGTAACAGCTGAAATTATCCTCAGCTAAAACCATTCTGCTATTTTAACAGCGATTGTCGAGATTACACAATCTCAGCTAAAGTTTGTTTGGCAGTGTCACAATGGTTTGGCAATCCGACATTTTTCTCTGGAGAGTGTATTTATTTTTCATTATTGCTCTGAAAGATTTTGTTTACCAAAAATGTGAATATCGATGAGTGCAGAAGGATATCATCACTGGCAAGCACTTGCAATGACAGTCTCTAGAATTTGCAAACAGCCTGAAACAATAGCTCTGAATGCTATGATTTTGTTATTCTTGGAATTCAGTGGAATATTAAGTTTAGAACCTCATAAGCAAGATACACACCCTGCTCATGGAACATTCAAGTGTTCAGACACAATCATCTCTGCAATTTTAATTCAGTGGTGCTCACACAAGCACTAATTGGTTACACTTGTTTAAGAATGTAAATGTACAAGTAGCCCCCTCCCACTTAGCAGCCCTTCTTTCTGTTGCTGAGAAATGACTGAGTTTCATTAGAGCTGATTAGATTATGTGGATAAATAGCTGTATTTCTGTGCATGACTGTGATGATGTTGGTAGAAGAAAAAGGGTCATGCATCAGTTGGCTGATGTTGCGATGTAAATAAATGAAGGACAGCTGTATCATAATGAGAAGAAAAGAGCTCAGATGAGTTTTTCCATTTTTGTATTTCAGAGAAATTTGTGGATACTGAAAATATCTCTAAGGGAATCATCCCTGCCACTGTTTAATCTCTCACTTCTCTATGTTGATTTTTAGTGGTACTTGTATCTGGCCCTCTTTATTGAATTAGTTTAATGTCATTTTCTTTCATAAGAGATATGTTACTCAATGTTGCTATTATAAACCAGAATTTTATTTTCAGATCCCATCGTCTAAGATAGATAAGGTTAAAATAGACTTTCCTCTCTCACAATGATAAAATAAAATTTAAGAAAAACAACATGTCTTCTTGCTTTGTTGTTATCTTTACAGCTTCCTTTGTTACACTTCTTTTCAAGCATCTTAAAAAGATGTTTTGCAAACCTCAAAAAAAAAAAAAAAAGAAAAAGAAAGTTCCCTTTCCTGGGAGAAGAAAAGCAATCCAGCTGACCTCACAAATCCAAATCCCCCTCATGCTGGACTGAGATAAAAAAATAAAATCAATCTCCGCGCAAGACAAATACTCCAGATGACATTACAGAAGTTTGAGTGTCTAAGCCGTCTTGCTTACTCTGGATTTCACATAGTAACTTTGGGACTATCTGTGTTAGAGGTGAGTCCACAGTCATTGTCACTGTTCTAAGCTGTTTAACATTTGGGGTTGTAGTATTGTCTATGTCAATATTCTTCAAACACAGAATTTCTACGTTATATGTACTACGCTTATGATCCTACTTTCAATCCAACAGAAGTAGCTACTTGTTAGCTAGAACTTGTGACTTAATAAAGCACAAAAAGAAAGCAATAGTGTTTATCACCCACATTTTTTATAATGACCCACTTAGTAAGCTGCTTCTCCAAACTGCATCCCAAATAGTTTGCTAAAATCAGTCTGAGCAAAAAATGTAGAGAAGGTTGACTTGTACGTATGTACGGACTGAGGGGAAAAGGTTGTTTATGCTTGTAATTTATATGAAGTGATGGAAATGGCAGGTTGATGAAAGTAACATCATATACTGTGCCTACTCTGGTTTGGTAGCAGCAGCTAAGGGGGCACCCCAGCTCACAAGCTAAGGGGCTCACAGCAGTTGCATCCTTGTGGTGTTTCAGCAAGCAAGTAGCAGGTGACTACCATACAGCCTCTGCAGGCCCTTTGTTCCTTGGTCCCACAGATTCTCCTCCTCTCAGTGTTTACTCCACGTGTTCTCCATCTTTTAGTTCAGGCATAACTTCCAGCTGAAAATTTGAGCGTTGCATCCCTGGAAGCCTAGGCTAGCAAGAAGAGCCATCTTATTTTGACATTTTGCAGGGACACAGGATAATAAGGAAAAAGCAGAATAAAATGATTGGTTTCTGCAAAGGAATGTGTTCATGATGGCAAGAGGACCTTGAAGCTATCATAGGATGTCCCTGGGAGCTCCTCTGCATGCCTTGCTGTCTCTGGAGGACTTAGCTTATCTGCCATGCTTCTTCAGGAGACAAGCCTCGTGTTTGTCAGGTGCCTCAGGGACTGGAGCTGCAGGTGTTGGAGTTGGCTGTGGCTAAGCCTGAGCGGAAGCCCAAATAAGGCTGGAGGACTGAAGATTTACACAGCTCTCAGGATGTGTAAATGAGGAAGTCTGCCCAGAGTCCTGTTGTCTGTGTTTCTCTGGGAAGAGCTCTTCGTGTTGCTGACGTGGGGCAGGAATCCTGACATCAACTGAGCCTCTGCTGCCTAGTTCTGGACCTCAGCATTATGACAGTCTGGCAGCTGGATGTTTAAGCCTTGGATAAGTCAGTGAAGAAAGGAAGTCATAACCACGTCGATCTTTGGTAGATAGAGTCTGGAGAGTCATACTACTGGGCACTCTTAGACCCCAGTGGTCTACAAGGGCACTGCAGCCCACAGGGAGCTTGTTCAACTTTTTATCTGCCTTACTGTTCCATAGACTCTGTCACAGTGCTCCCCTGCAAACTGGAGTGGCAGTTTGAGACCAACGGCAGCATGCTTGTTATGTTCCTAGTGTGACTGCTCCATGTTATCCTGTTTTCGAGACATATCTGGGTTTGGGAAAAGCATTTGCAATCAGTATAAGTTCACCAGGAAGTGTTCAGCTGCTTGGAGGTCCTCCTTCACATTAATTTTGCCAAAATCTTACAACTAACATGTCTCTGCCCCTGGTGAGCATAAAGAGGCTATTTCTACAGATACCCGAAGTCCTGGAAGCTGTGATGGATGTTGGTGACATGGATGACCCTCCTTGAAGCAAGGCTAGTGTTTTGCTATGGTCCTTGTGCCTGGGGCCTGCCCTGCACAGGGACACAATCTGTCTCAGCCTCTTGTCCTTTCACGTGCTTGCTGTTCAGGAGGGCAAGCTTTCTTGTGCCCCTTCCAAGACTCATGTCTGATCCTGCTCTGGGAGCCGGCTGTCTGTGGACTGGGAAACCTATGGCATTGTGGCCATGACTGTGCGGAGACAGTCCTGGAGTGAATGGCTAGGGCAAATGAGAGTCTCTATGAGCCTGACACTTGAACAAAAGGGGTGCAGTTGAGGAGAGTTGTCAGAAAAGTTTTGCTGGTTACTTCACCAAGGTCATGTCATGTAAGCAAAGTAAATAGGAGTCCTGACTGAGCTGCTGTTTACAACATCTCAGAGTGGGTTTGCATTCAGCGCCCCTATAGCACCGTTTTGAAACGGCAGCCACAGCAGTTGCGGTAGGAAGTTGAGTAAACTGTGTGCAAGAGTCAGCTATGGGGAGGCCAAGAGAAGTTTAAGTGCTCCAAGAAGCAAGTGAACTGCAAAGAGGGGTGCCTAGATACATCTTCATTAATATATCAGTATCAGCAACAGCTGAGGCCGTGACAGGCTGTGATGCTAGCCAGAACTTCCATTTTGTCATACTTGGCTATTCTAGAGTACATGACTCACATGTGATTAACCCGAAATTCCCTCCTGGATACAGGAGTGGCTGGAGGGAGAGAAGGTCTCATGTTTTCAGGTGGGTGGAAGGGTGCTTCCATCAAGGGTATTGTGACTGTGACTGCCTGGGTCATATGTACTAGCTGCGAGAACGCGTGCCAATGAGACACTCAGCTGCATGAGACAGGGTGTGTAATCTAAGCAGTGTCTCTGTGCCACAACCTTCTGTTTTCTCTTCCTCAGCTGTGAAGGTGAATACCAACATGAACATACAAGCCAGCGACAAGTAAGCCTTCCAGGCTTTTTGGGGAAGTCTACACAGAGCAATGAGGCTATTCTAGTTTTCATTACAACCAATAAGAAGAAACTAGCTGAAAAGGTCAGAGTATACGTTAGATGAGACTGTCCATGAAATAGCAGAGTTAGTTAGTGAACTGCAGAACCAGAATGAGGGGTAGAATCAACATGAACCCCATGTAAGTCAGGAAGGCAGCCTTCCATGAACTTGGAGAAGAGGAAGGCAGGGGTTATACAACCTGGGAAGGTTGTGTAACAGGTAAACGGAAAAGAAAGAGTGAGTTCACAGGAGTTGCTAATATTAAGGGCACAAATAGGGCTTTTCATTGTGAAGTCAAGTCAGCAACTGCAGTTAGGAAACCATCTTGGCTAAATCACTCAAACTGAAGAAACAAGCCTATAGAGAAGGAGAAAGCAGGTTAGACTATTAGGGCTGAGAATAAAAGTGTAACAGGCATGTAGCAACAAAATCAAAAAGACACAAGCATGACATGAAATGCAACTAGCAAGCAAAATAAAAAACCCACATAACTCTGTAACCCCTCTAATCGTATGAGGTAGAAAGGGTTGTCTAACTGTAAACTGGGAAAACTAAAAGGTGTCAGGAAGGCAGTACCTTCTAGACTTCACTACAAAAGATCAGTAAAAGAAAGAAACTAATGCATTAGCCTCAGTTAAGAAAAGGGTAGAATATTGAAGTCAGGTATTTTCAAATTGACCTCAAGTCTCTCTTTAACTTTGTCCTAGCACATTTAAAGGTCCTGCTAACAGAACCTCAGTGTCAATAATCAATGTCTTTGAGAAGTTACGGATGTTAGGTAGAATAGAGGGAGGCTGTAAAGTGACAAGCATGGTAAAAGAGAGGAAGGAGAAAAAAGAGAAGGTATTCTCAGCCTAGAGAAGAGAAGGTATTCTCAGCCTAGAGAAGAGAAGGCTCTGGGGAGAACTTATAGCAGCCTTCCAATACCTAAAGGGCGCCTACAGGAGAGATGGGGAGGGACTCTTTATGAGGTAGTATAGCCATAGGACAAGGGGTAACAGTTTTAAACTGAAAGCGGGGAGATTCAGATTAGCTCTTAGGAAGCAATTCTTTACTGTGAGGGTGGTGAGACACTGGAACAGGCTGCCCAGGGAAGTTGTGGATGCCCCATCCCTGGAGGTGTTCAAGGCCAGGCTGGATGGGGCTTTGAGCAACCTGGTCCAGTGGGAGGTGTCCCTGCCATGTGGGAACTAGATGATCATTAAGGTCCCTTCCAACCCGAACCCTTCTATTATTCTATGATTCTGTGAAATTTTTGATTAAGCAAATTCATTTCAGTTCCTAGAAAAATAGCGAAAGGTGTATTTGTACATCCCTGAAAAATATCCTAGGGATGAGTAACTGTCAACAAGAAATCATGTCTCAAAAATCTGATTGCCTTTATGACAGCATGACATATCTTACAGGTAGAGAAGAGCTATAGATGCAATATGGCTTGATTTTCAGGTAGCTTTTTATGTGATTTCCATAAGCAAATTAATAAAGTGTGTTCTATGTTGATCTGCACCTAGGTGTGTGCAAAGCTTGCTGGAAAACCAGAGTAACAGGGTGGTTCTCTATCAAAATGGAAACGTGTATCAAGTTGGATTGCATAGATCCAGAATCTGTTGACCTGGAGGAATGCTTATAAAAAGGAAAATGCTTATTGAATTCACATATGCATCAGGCTGGAAAGAAGTCAGTATGCTGGAGGACAGGGACATAGTAAAAAATTATTTTCATTTAGAAATACAAAAAAAAATGGGAAGCTAGTCAACCAAAACAGCTGCAGACCTAGGCAGAAATAATCAGCTGTTAGGGAGAACTGGTTAGGTAGCAGTTCTGTACAATAGTAACTCAGGCTTTGAGTGGTCACAGACCTGGGTGTGAGTCAACTGTGGCTTGTTATTGCAAAAAAAGATAAGCGTCCTGCTGGGATTTGTTATGAGGATTAGAGTTTGCAAGACTTGGCAAGGAATTCTGCTTTGCTTAGCAGTTGTAAAGATAGTTTTGGATACTGCACATGAAGAAGGATGTGGACCACCTGGAGAGCAACCACAATGTCAAGGGGCCTAGAGGAAATACTGAATTATTTCAGATTAGTTAGCTAGGGAAGAATAAGACGAGTAGGAGACTGGCAACAGTACACGTATCTGTGAGAAGTACTGGCGGAATGGAAATAACCTATTTCTATGTCCACCATGGGCAGAAATTGCAACCAGGATATTTCAGTTTAAACATTGGGACAAACATTCTTCAAGGGTAGAGGTACTGGAAAAAAAGATTGCCAGCGGTACGGTCAGGATCTCTTATTGGGGCCTTTAAGAATAGGCTACATACATATCCTCCATAAATAGAAATGTAGTAGGTGTAGTGGAGCTGCCTGGAGGCAGGGAGGCTGTGAATATGACTTTCTGAGGACACTTCAGCCCTATGTTTCTGTTGTTGTTAATGTCATCAAGGCCAGCTCTTGCTGTAGAATATACTGGAGGGGGCAGAGATCACAGAATCATAGAATCATAGAATGGTCTGTTGGAAGGGACCTTCAAAGATCATCTAGTTCCACCCCCTCTGCCATGGGCAGAGACATCTTTCACTAGATCAAGTTGCTCAAATGCCCATCCAGCCTGACCTTGAACACTTCCAATGGTAGGGCATCCACAACTTCTCTGGGCAATCTGTTCCAGTTTCTCACCACCAGAGTAAAGAATTTCTTCCTTATATCCAATCTAAATCTACCCTCTTTCAGTTTGAAACCACTGCCCCTTGTCCTATCACTTGGTAAAAAGTGGATCCTGTCCATCAGTACACCCACTGTCGCGTCTCATGTCCTGGAATCCATGTCACTCGATACCAGTTGAAGGTTTCAACCCCCAAAAATCCTCCCTATAATCCTGTTCCCAGTTTAGTTAATTTACCTATGAAACACAGTGCAACTTCTCTGGTGTAATCCTGATCTCGTCCTAACCCTGTTGGTTATAAATAAATACTTGTGCAATGTTTTGGAGTTTTCTTTTTACACAAAACTACGTATCTTTTTTTAACCTTAAAACTTATGTTGTAATACACAACTGGTCAACAATCTCCAAACATCTGCCATGGGTAAATACAGTAAGTGTCTCGTGGGTATTGTGCTTCATGTCTGGTAAGCTCCAAACCTGATAATTTCCAGTCATTACTCTTGAGAAATAATTTCATACTGCAGGCTTTTTGGGGGGGTTAAAATATTATTTTTAATACTTCTCTATACTTGAAATAAAAGAATAAATTCTTAATGTTTTCAGTCAGATTAATAACAATAACTGATAGTTTTCCAGCCATATTGTGTCCCAGTTCTTTATGTGTACAACATGAGTAAAGAATAATTACCTTTACTAGTAAAATATTTTAAAATCAGAGAATAGTTTGGGTTGGAATGGACCTTTAAAGATCGTCTAGTCCAACCCCCCCCGCAATAAGCAAGTAGATGGGGTTGCTCAGAGCCTCATCCAACCTGACCTTGAATGTTTCCAGGGATGGAACATCTACTGTCTCTCTGGGCAGCTGTTCCAGTGTTTCACCACCCTCATTGTAAAAAATGTCTTCCTTGTATCTAGTCTAAATCTACCCGCTTTTAGGTTAAAACCATTACCCCTTGTCCTATCGCAGTGGGCTCTGCTAAAAGGTTTGTCCCCATCTTTCTTATAAGCCCCCTTTAAGTACTGAAAGGCCGCAATAATGTCTCCCCAGAGCCTTCCCTTCTCCAGGCTGAACAACCCCAACTGTCTCAGCCTGTCCTCACAGGAGATATGCTCCATCCTGCTAATCATTTTTGTGGCTCTCCTCTGGACCTGCTCCAACAGGTCCACGTCTTTCCTGTGCTGAGGGCTCCAGAGCTGGATGCAGTCCTCCAGGTGGGGTCTCACCAGAGCGGAGTAGAGGGGCAGAATCATCCTACCCTTGACCTGCTGGCCAGGCTTCTTGCATCAAAAGATTCTTGCCCAGGATACAGTTGGCTTTCTGGGCTGCAAGTGCACATTGTCGGCTCATGTCCAACTTTTCATCCACCAGTACTTCCACGTCCTTCTCTTCAGGGCTGCCCTCAATCCCTTCATCCCCCAGCCTGTATTGATAGTGGAAGTTGCCCTGATCCAGGTACAAGACCTTGCACTTGGCCTTGTTGAACCTCATGAGCTGGAGCTTGTCCAGGTCCCTCTCGATGGCATCCTGTCCCTCAGGCATGTCAACTCCACCAATCAGCTTGGTGTCATCTGCAAACTTGCTTTATATGTGCGAACAGAATCTTGAAAGCAATATTTAAAGTCAGTAAACATGTTTGGTTACAATTTTTTAATTGCTGTTTCTTCTTTTGAGAGAAACTGTTCTTTCTTCTTTTGTTCTTTTCTGATAATAAATCATTAGGGCTCAGTAAGGCAAAAAGACATTTTGTTATTTGTACTGATTCTAGCTGGTAGAAAATTGTAGTAGTAAGTAGTAATAGAGTGGAAAATACTTCTCTCCTTGGAGTTTGTCTTTTTTAACATCAATGTCACTTTTGTAAGGCAATCTCAAGGTAAATAACTGCTTAAACTCAGTTTAAAAATACTTTTTTTTTTCTCTATTTTGTCACCTCTGTTGCTGGCCAGATTCAGCCTTGTGAGTTGTTTGTGCTTCTTTCTTAATTAGCGAATACAGTGACAGAGAATATTGGTACAAAAGTACAATGGCAAAACTTTTACTGACATCACAGGGTCTCACAGGCAGCCATTAGGATTTGCTTTTGATGCTAATTAGGTCAATGACAAAACTCCCCTACATCATACGCTTGATTTAATGAAAAGGTGTGACCACAGCTGCAAGAAACATGCACAAATGAAAAGAGGAAGAATCAAACAACACAAGGCAGATTGTCTGCTTACAGTTTGTTTTTTTGACTTTCTCTTGTGACATACAACTGTTGCTTCTCTCACTCTCTGTGGCTTTTTTTCTGTTTGCTTGCTGGGAGCTGATGACAGACAGATACACACTGTCCTTCCAAACTATACTCAACCTTTGCATTCGCATTCAGACCACAGTGGTACCCTTTATATCACATATCTTAGTTCCTACCCCAGCCTTGTCATGCTCCTCTGGATTTCAGCCAGTATTTTTTACTGTCAGTTACTGATAAATAAAGGCAAATTTAGCACAATTAGATAATTCTCTTCTTCCACTGTTTTCAGCAGTGCCCACAGAGCAAAGTCACTGTCTGCTCCCAGAGACAGCAAATCTACAGGATGAATTCATATTAAAAATTAAATTTGTATTCATGTAATCTTAGTGTTCACAGTGCTGCAGTATATGGCAGCATGTATGCTGCATTTGTGTCTTTTTTCCATATGGATGAAAATATGCTATCACTTCTGAGGGAAAAGGGCTCTTTCTCACACCGGTATTTCCACAGGACTTTAGGAGAGGGCTGGCTTTGGAAATGCTGCTTCCCACAGCATCAGAATGGTGCTGAACTGCTGCTGCTGTGAGAGGTAGGACCCTCAACGCACAGCTCCTGCTGAGTCTTGAGCTAAGTAGGAGGAAAGGACGAGTGACCCTGCTGCTCACGGAGGCAGCCCTTTCCTTTCCTGGATGCTGTGAGTCTCTTAGATCCAGCCGAGGTCCTAATTCAACTGTCCCGCAGCTACTATCTGTCACAACTGCATGATCTGCCTCTGTGTTGGGCAGGGAGTGCTTGGGGAGTTCAGAGCTTGTCCAAAGGTGGGAAAACCTGCAGTTCAGCACTGGAAGAAACACTTACTGTGAATGGCAGAGTTACTGCGTCTGAAGTGGCAGAAACTCCACTATTACAACAAATGCCATCCATGAGTGTTCAAGGATTTAACAAGGCACTATCTGAAATGGAGTAAAAATCTTCAGGGGAAGAAGAGAGTGTAATTTTTTCCCTAGCTGGTTGTGGAACAGAGTTTTTGTTTCAGTGTTACCACATCTGCACCTCAAGACAGCTAGCTGTCACTCACACCTCCAGGTAAGCTCCTCAGTAAACAAGTTCTTCAGCTGAACTGGCTAGATCCAGATGGGATGCCAATGGCAGCTGTGGTCACACCTTTTCATTAAATCAAGCATATGATTCTGTGTGATGTAGGGGAGTTTTGTCATTGACCTAATTAGCATCAAAAGCAAATCCTAGTGGCTGCCTGCGAGACCCTGTGATGTCAGTAAAAGTTTTGCCATTGTACTTTTGTACCAACTTCTTAACACATCGTGACTTCCATCTGCATGTGCATAGACACCCAATCAACTATAGCTCTTATCAAACTTCTAGGATAAAGCTGATCAAAAGTAAAATACTGGACCAAAATCTGCTTTGAGTTATTTTATGTTTCATACAAATTTAACTCCATTAATTGTCATGGAATTTCTTTTCAGTTGTACTGTTGCAACCAAGTGCAGAGCTTTTGCCTCAAATGTCTCCCAGCTTCAGAAAATGTTCTGATCAGGAATCTTTGGGTTCTTTCCTTTTTCTTGATGTTGAAATTATTTCACTAACCAATCTTTATCTTTGCTGCTGAATTTAAATTTGATTACTAAATTTAGTGCTTCTCTTCACATGACCTATTTCTTTTGAGTCTTAATGCTGTTGCTTGGATACGCTTCTCTCTTCCAAGTGAGGCACTTGGTTTCATCTTGCTTTTTTCTGTGCTTTCGGTGATACAAATGGATTGCTATTGAATATTTTTTCAGGTTTTTAAATGTATTTGGTTTGACTGGCACCTTGGTTTCAGCAGAACTTTTGTCTTTGCAGATCTGTGGTTTTATGTATAGTATATCCTGTGTAACACTGAATAGCTTGCTATTCTGGCTTTTCTTTACAATCATCAGTTACAAAAATGACAATGTTATGCTGAGTAAAGGCCAATCACTACATAACTTATGGGAATGCTAATATTAGATAATCAGGGAGATATTCAATTTACTTATTGTATGTGTACTGTCACTGCAAGTTCATTCCTGGAGCACCTTACATTAATTTCTCTTTTTGTTTTTGTCCTGGGCTAGTAAAGTATATAACAGGAATAAACTAAAGCATTTTATTTTGGGCTGAAGTATTTTTGCTCTTGTATGGAGTTTTCCTCATACCATTTTGAAAAAAAGTATAGTAGACTAGAACAAGAAAAAGTTGAAGGAAGGGTGGCAGAGACTTTCAGAGGTAGAGAACAGCTACCATGTATGGAGAAGTTAAATGGAATACAACTCTTGGCCTAGAAGAGTGACAATGGAAAGCAGAAAAAGAAAGATCTTTAAAGCAATGGATGGTGCGGAAAGCTAAACAAGAAGCAGGCATTCACATAATCACAATACAAGAATTAGGAGCATCCTGTGAATCATGTAACAGGTGGAAAAAAAATCAGAAGAAAGTACTTTTTCATGTGACGGAAATAGTGGAATATGATGCTGTTGGAGACTGAGGAGCCAGCATTATAAAAAAAGGGAGTAGGCAGGGTAATGGAAGGTGTTGGTTGGTTGCCATTGAAGATAATGGCCAGATACAAACTGCACCTCAATCCTTTGGCCACTGCTGGAAGATTAAAAAATGTACAACAGGAAGGTTCAGTGCTAGCTTTTTGTATGGGTTGTATTCCAATTTATATAATGTGGTCTGGCCTATGCTGCTGCATCTTTACTGCTACTTGTAGCTATGCTAACTGGATTAAAGATAGCACACATATACCTCCGTATGCTACAGGCACATCTTGATATTGCTGTGTAAGGTGGTTTGGACATGTAGAGCAATTCTGAGAAGAAACGGAAAATTTTAAAATGTACTCTTATCAAAACATTCCATATGCTTACTGGTATGTGGCTAAGTAATCACACTGATGTGAGTGTTTAATGCTGTGTATTTCCTTTGTAGGCGCACCCAAAGTTTCATTATGGTTTGTACTGCTGGAGAAGTAATAGAAATCAAGGAGCTGGAATTCTGTGAAGAGAGCAGTAACTGATGGTGATGTGTTGTGGAAGTACATGCCTGAAATGAGTTAAGTACTTGGACATTCCATTTATTAACAGTATTACCAAATGTTACTTGTATGAAGATGTTACTGTAGACTGTGTGAAAGAAAATTAATGCATATATTTGTTAAAAATCAAAATGAGAATAACGTTTATAATCATGTTCTTGATGGATAACTTCTTGTGTAAAGAACTGTTGGCTTTTGAGGCTTATGCAGAACACTGCTCTCTCAAGAAAAAGAATAAAGTGTCCACATAACTAGAGAAGCAAAAAGCTAAATAAGGTGCCTTATAGCTGTCTAGTAGTGTTTCAGCTCCTATGTGGTATATCTCTCCTGTCCTCCAGTTCTTGCTTCAGAATGCTGCAGATCTATCATCAGTCTTGTGGTGTATCTGCCAGCCTTCTGCACATGTCTTTGATACCCAAGGGTGTGCCAAGTGGCACTAGATGATGTAGATGATCTCTGTGAGTGGCAGCTGAAAGGTCACCTGGGGGGGTCCTCCTGACACTTCTTCAGGTAACAGAAGTGTGGAGCAACCTATCTGGGGAACCAGTTCCTCATCTAGATGTGTCAGAGCACTGATGTACAGCTCCCAAAATAGACAAGTTTATACTTCAGTTACATGGGCTGAACTTAGTGGAGTCAATACAAATAAATCACATTGAAAAATCATGTATGTGTGAGTGATGCAAGAGCAGATTCCACACTGTATATATTACAGTACTGTGTACATTACTTTGATTAAATTTTTACTTGGTTTTGGTATCTAGTATGGAAGAAACTTCAATAAAGGTCAGTTAAATGCTAATGTATTGTTTCTTCTGGTCTTTTAAGGAACTATAATTTCTTTACCATTTTCCTCCTTATTCAAATATGTTCAGATGATGTTGAAATTGTCCTGTACCAAACATGAACATTTAAAATAGCAAATAAATGTATCTGACTTTTGAAATTAAAAAAACAAATTGGTGAACTAGCTTTATTATCCACTGTATCCCTCAGAGTTGAATAATGACACGTAGTGAATAAGTCAACAATTAAATGTAACTACCCCATTGTAAACAAAGAAAAAAATTAACAAAACAACCATTGCAGATCTAGAAAACAAAACCCAGGAAGATATTAATATCTAGAATAATCTGAAAAATCTACATCAATAAAAAAATCATTAAAATAATAGTACACCAATAATACTACATCTTACAATAAGAGCTCTGCATTTTTTTAATAGATGTTAAAAATTTTGGCAAACTTATCGTGTTGTTTTTCTTAGTATTTGTCACACAACATTACTTTGGTCGTACAGCAAAATCCCAGGAGTATATTGAGACCTTGTGACAGATCATTTAACTCCATGAGGCGCAAATGTTGTCTGTTGGAGGCAAAACACCTTTCACCTTTGAATCTTAAAGTCCTCTTTAAAAATGTCAGAAAAATCAGTGACTTTGCTAATGATTAAAGAAAAAATCCAATGTATCTGATAATTCAGTATTACTTCTTATTAACAGTTGCCTAAGCAAGGGATATGGAAAATCGAGGTATATTCACAGTATGGCTTTCTTCTGGCTAGATGATGCTGATATCTATAGTCTTACAGCATACTGCGTCAGTGTTGCCAAGTGGTTCATTACCTTCAGTGTGAGGTACTGTAATTACATCATCTAATACTGCCAGTACTTATCCTAATTTTGCCATTTACCAATCTCCCTGCTTTTAAAAATGTTAAATGCCCAGCATGTTTTAGATTGGAGTGTTTCAAACCTAGGTTAGCGTGAGTTTCAAACTTCTCGGAATTGATAAAGCTCTGAGCTGCATACAGTCTCAGTGGTTTCAGAGTGCACAGCCATATTAAGCAGGAACAGGCCCAGAATAGCCTGTTCTACTAGTTGTTGCACAGGTCCATATTTCCAGACGCACAAAGATCCTCATTTCCAGCAGGTCCCACCTATCTGGCGTGTGGAGAACCATCTCTCTTAGTTGTCATATACCACTAAGGGCAGCCTTTCAGCCCTTACCACCAGCCATTGTGGAGTGCCTGAGGGACTGTATTGACTGTGTGTGTTACTTGTGCACTGAGGTGTGGCTGCTGCTTGTGGACACCTGAAACCATCTCACTTAGTCTGGAGGTGGGATTTCAGTTCAGACAAGCTGGCTCAGCTGGGACACAGGACCAGACCTGCTTCTTACTCTCACTTTTGTTAGTAAGCTGCCAGCTTCAGTGACAACATAAATGAGTGCTGACAGTCACCCAGTATTTCCCAGCATTTCCAGAGTGTCCAGAAGAGCAGACAAGTTCTATCACAGGTGAGAAGGAATCATAGATATCGTTGTAGGTGTGGATTTAATAAAAGCAACAGAGGATTTAATCCTCCCACACCTCAACATTAGCCTTCCCTGCCTGGTTCCCGGTGCTATTAGTATAGCACTGTGGCTTCTCTCAGAGTCTTCAGTCCCGTGTGTCTGGGAAGAAGCTGTGGCTGTCTCTAACAGCCAAGAAATTTGTATCTCTCTGCCTGCACTGCTGGTCCACGCCGTTGTGTGTCCCAGCCCAAGGGGTCTGCCTACCTTATGTGACCTCTGAGGGAGTATGTTCTTGCCACGTAGCCCCATATGGCCAGGGTGTGCACCTCCCATGCATGGCTCTACACAGAAGAGAGAAGCCTTCATCCATCATCTTCATGTAGAGCCTCTATCCACCCCAATACTGCAGTAACATATGAAGCACTATGTTCCCATGGGTTCTAAGGCCTTACATGCAATACTAGTGGGACTTGCTGTGAGTCACATAGAGTTTTAAATACACCCACTCACACCCAGGCTGGACTAACTGAGGTTGTTTGTACCCAGACACCTGTCACTCATTAAATCTGAAGTGAAGATAGACTCTTGGTTATGTAACATAATGCCAAAATACAATTCTATTTTTCCTGAAAAAGAAAGAAACGTCAAATGGAACTTGCATTCCGTGTTCTGTTTTCAGTGCATGAATTCAGATCCCCCAGGAAAAAGATTTTTAAGGGCAATATTAATTGTTAATCTTTTCTTGACTTTCACTTGACTTGACATTTGATATTAAGAATGGAGAATCCTTTTTTAATTTAATGTTTTGCTTAGCTTATTTCACTGTAGTACTAGCATGAAGGAGCAGTCCCTTCTGCAGCTTAAAAAGGGGCAAACACTACACTCTTCTGCCATTCTATCTTGACAAACAGTAGGCATCTGCTTCAGAAGGAACTGAATGAGAAGACCAGAAATAGGATTCCTGTTTTCTACACACTGCATTTCTAATTGCTGATTTGAGCTGATTTTCACTGAAATAAAGACTTTTTAAAATTAGGTTTGATACATCTGAGTGTGCTTCAAATTAGATTATAGAATTACACACTACAGAAATAAAAGACTAATTCAATGACCTTGATAAAATCAAGGTTTTTCTGTACAGACTTATAGTACTAAATTTTAAGTGGACCACTTGATACTAATAAAGATAATATACTAGTCTCTAATAAATTAGAATTTATGGAAAATTTCTCTAAATTGACAAACATTATGTCTCTGGTATTTCTGAATGTATGACTATAGCAGACAGGTCAGGTTAAACATTTTTTCAGTTTCACTCAGAGTGCCTCGTGTTCCCCTGAACTGATAGAGTATACCATATGTCTTTATTGCCCCATGCCCTGAACATTTCATGACAGCACTGGGATCTGTGTGGACTCAGATGGTGAAAACTGTACCAATTTTGCATTCAAGAAGGAGCTAACCAGACACCAAAAGTACATGTTGAACTAGACCAGCACATGCGATCTTTTAACAATAGCATATGCACACCTTCTTGTTCTGTCAGTACTTTGCTTGCCAGCCCTGTAGAAGAGATCACAGGAAAAAGATTCTCTCTTTTGACTCATCCATTTTTCTTTAACAGCTAGTATTACTTTAGTGATTGCTTTGCAGTGTTTCCCTGATTATTTCGAATTGTACTATTTTCATGAGTTCCATATTTTGCTCTTGGTGTTGTTGGTTTCTAAGGGACCAAGTTCCATAATTTTGCAGAGTCCAGTGATCACATTTATATTTTGGTCAAAAAAAAAAGAACTGATTTATTCAGGGCTTGCCATTTTCATTTCTGTTTTGGAGTCTTGGATGAGTATATTCCCGTATGCTACAATTGGGAGTAATCTGAAAATGAAGGGGAATCTGTTTCCGAGTACGTAGATGTAGTATGTAAACTAGACTGACATCAGTAATAATGACAAGTTTGGGCCCTTAGAAATAGCAATTAACAGAAATAGATATCTGTAGTTTAATGGTTTTAACTAGTTTTGTCATTTTCCAAGCAATGGTGAGAGCAGTCAAATGAACAGATGTACAATTCATACTAGGGGATAGTAAGTAAATGAAGAAATTATATACAGACTTGCAAATGTATCATACAACACAACAGTGTATACTGTATAAAAGGAAAACAGAGCTCAGAGTCTTTAGATTTAAAACTGTTGGACAGCTGTCAAATCTATGATTGTTTTGCCAGCAGTATGCCAGTGCTACAGCCCTTGCCTAACTCTGTAAGCCAATGTATTTCCCTAGAGAAATCAACTTATGACAGTTTGAAAAATCAGCTAGAAAAATTTATACAACTCATCTTTTCATAATCAAGAGCTCCATAAAAGACCAGTTTCGAAGTGATGCTTCAAGACACTTAAGAGTAAAGTGTACCATATGAACTAAAGATGTGGTATCTGCATTTTATATTCGTACTTTCATGAAGTTGTCTGTATGAACACGTGAAATATTTGACAAAGCACAATAAAAGCCATCATGCGCACATCTGATGTAGTTTGGAATGGTGATATTCCTGTTCTCTGATTTTGGTTTGCCTTAAAGCATCATGCTGTGGTTGTCCAGCAGCTGAACAGCAGCTGAATTCAGGCACAAGGGGTGAAAGAGAATTGCAATCATTAACTTCTTCAGCCCTCCTACAGCCATTCCCATTCACAATTCAGAGCCCTCAGAGCAGGACTGTAAGGGGATTTATCATCTCGTTATCTTTAGTGAGTGTTACTTCAAACGTAGTGGCTGGAAGGACTTTTACTGAGTGCTAAATTCCTGAACTTGCCTCTCCCAAACCTTGGTTAAGCTCTTTCTGCTACGATCATAATTTAGCAGCCTAGTTAAGAATTAGCATAATCTTCCTTCAGTTCCTAAATCCAGGCAGAGGTATTATTAAAACAGCTATTTGAAAAACACAATCTACTGACTGGCTGCCTCAGATGGTGCAGTCAGGGACCTCTGTGAGGCACAGCCCCAGTCATAGCATCATGGCTACTGATGAATCCTGTCTCTGCACGTTTTGTTAGAATGTGTTAAATTCTGCTATTTAATAACTCATAGCAATTAACCAATTGACTGCGCAGTACTGTTTCTATCCATGGACTAACAAATAAACAAAGTGTGTTCTGCCCAGGTGCAATGAACTTTGAATCTTGATTACTTCTCATGCACTTCAATTCATGTATAAATGATGATTAACAGCTTCTGCAGATGTTTTACCTTTTACTTGCTCCTTCTGGGTAGTGATTTGAGAGTGTTTCTCTCACCTCTTCCAGGCTTAGTCAGGCTGATCCTCCGCTTTTTATGCTGTTTCCATTTTGTTTGACAGGACAGGATTTTCTGTTCTTTGATGACCTAATTTGGAAATAGATACCTGAGATAAAACTAGACATTTCTAATGAGCTAGACACAGTGTGAAATGGAAGAAATGTTGCTTGTACCTTACAGATTAAAACTGATCATCTTCATTGCTCAGTGTTTATGAATCAAAGCTCCCACACTTTGACCCCAATAATGCTTGGACTGTCTGAACACACTTATGTGAAAATTCCTGGCAGGATGTAAAAATTTTGCCAGATGTGACTCAAAAAAATATCTTCCCCTCCATTTTCAGGAAGGTAAAAACATTTTAGTAGTGTTTATTACAGTGTTGGAAAGATCCTGTATAAACCTGTATAATCTGATCAAAAACACCACTGAAGACTGGTAAAAGGTCACTATATCGTACTCTGACAAATACATCAATTTAAATTTAATTACAAAAATTTTAATGTAATTACCATGTTAGCCTTAAACTTTAGGTGACCCATCATCCATTTGACACTCAAACTGATATGTCATTAGCTTGTGAATTGAAAGCATGTTTTACTGTTAATTGCTCCTTACCTTTACGATAACACAATGTTCCACTATACCTCAAAACCTAGGTAAAGGTAAATCTTAAGAGAATGATTACTATTATGTGTGACTTCAGATAAGTGCCACTATTAATCTCATTTACAAAGTATGGTTGTCATACCACATGTATGTCTATGTGCATTTGAATTGATAAGATTTACTGTATGGAAGGTGCTTACTTTGTGCCAGCTCCTGATCTTACCTAGCTTTTCTCTGAGTTTTTTTAAATCACTAAAATAGAACAAAGAAAACCAGCCAAAAAGGGGTAGTTTCATAAATTGAATGGGCTTAGAGACGGATTTGGTGAGTGCCAAAGTTAGTTCAATTATGGGGCAGAGCCTTAGAGCTGGTAATGAGGGCACAGGGAGAAAGAATTGGCAATGGTGGACTGAGAGTGAGATCTCACCTTTTTAGCAGCAGTGAAATGCCCGATGGGCTACGTTGAACTACACCCAAAATGTGAGCAAAGTTTCAACCAGGTGCAAAAGAAAATTTCACTTCACAGTAGGCTAATGGCTTGTTAATGTAGTTACGTACTGTGGTAGTTATTAGTCCAGAGAAAGGAGGGTTAACCACAGAATTAAAAAATCCTCTGCTCTTGAAATTTTAATGGATTTTTTTTTTAATCTGTCTTTTTTTTTTTTTCCCTGCCTCACTACAGCTCATCCATTATACTCTGGCTACAGTCTGCATTGTGACTGACTGAGACAGACCATGAAAATGCTATAATCAGCTAACAGAATCACAAGACTGGACCACAGTCACAAATGGATACAAGCTTGGGATTTATATTTAGCCACAGTGATAGTGCAGTTTGCAATTTAGGGTGGGCATGCCTGATCCATCTTTAAATGAGCTAATCCTCCTAATGGAAAATTTCTAGTCACTACAACACTGCACTTGGCACAAGGTCATTTACTTTTTGCCATCAGGGTAAGACTGTTTCCACTGTGCCAGCAGTGTATGTTTATGCAGATTACTTTGTAGACACATCCACCATCTACTTATGAATCCTATTTTTCTTTTGTGAACGTGGGATTATGTGCTAACCTTTATGCATGGCTAGCAAAATGCAAACCTTTTAGAAAGAAATGGGGAGTGTAACAGTTAAGAATTCATTGCATAGCAAGAATGTGACACCTAGTGGACAGACAACATTAAGGAAATGTGATGGTCCCATCAAGTAATACTGGCATTAAATGACCCTATCCAGTAGAACAATTAATTTGATACTAGAAAAGACATTGAGCTTGAATGACTCTTTGCACGGGGCCAAAATAAGTGGGTAATGGCAAGTCCCCACTGAAAGCTCAGAAGTGAAGAAGGTGTCAGATATTGTTCTAAAAGGGTTTTTTGTGAACCACCAGCAGAATGAAGATACCAGGCTAAGAAGGCCAGAAGGGTCCTAAAAGGCAGAGACCAAAATACCCATTTATTGTGGACACACATGGATACGTTGTGGATACTTATGAAATGCATTGGAAGTGGAGACTTGCAACATGCAAAACACAAAAAAAGCATGCCTAAAATACCCCTTTTGTTAAACCCATGTCTCTGTTATTATACATTATCTCTTCAGGAAGTGGGAGTTTTCACAGCTGGAGATACTCAGTGGTGAATAACTATACAGTTAGGCCACTAAGAGCTGGACAAAACTGAGACACAGTTTAAGAAACCAGACTAATACATTGTGCCCAAGCTATCTGATACAGGCTGTGTCTGTCTGCTGCTCCCCACTGCTGTTGTAGTACCTGAATTTCAAGTATTCACATACCTCCATTTTCCAGGGTGCCCTAGTCCCTCACTGCTTCATTGGCTATAAATAATAGAAAAACTCATCACCAGAAACTGGTATTTTATACTGGCTACAGAACACAAACCAAATTTTTCACTGGAAAATTTACAAATTTTAAATCTGTATGTATTTCCAAATATGCTGAAAAGTGCCTGTTGAATAATTGCCAGATGCTAGAGGACGGATAAAGCATACCCTATGGCAGTTGTGTTCTCTATGAGATGCATTGGCTCTAAAAAAGCTCCAGCACTGAGGGATTTTTCCCTGCAGTCAGTCCCCAATTCCAGTGGATAAGCCAGAATGAAGTTGCCTTGCGGCCAGCTGGTTTGCACCAGTCTCATCTTACCTACTAAGCCGTTATGAATCCACTCCTAATAGCTCAGAGCCATTTGCTGTTAGGCAATGTGTTCTGCACCTACGTGGCATAAACCACAGAGGCAAACACTGTGCGACTCCCAGCCGGTGCCTTTCACACTGCAAGGGATGGTTTCTGTGATCATTCTAGATCTGTATGCGCTGTTCACATCTGTAGGTTGACCTAATTTGCAAGAAACACTGTGTCCTGGTTTGAGGTAGAATGGAACCAATTTTCTTTTCAGTAATTTTACTTTTCAGTTGTCTATTCTGACTAACAGCACTCCATGAAATTAACAGCATATTTTTCAGGCAATGTCTGCTTCTGGCAGTGACAAGGCCTGATGTTTATAGTTAATACTAAGGAATGGTATACAGAGAGGCTCTTGCTTACTTATTGCTATAACAACCAAGGTCAGCTAACTTTGTTATATACCAGGTTGAAAAGTGTAAAGGGGTTGCACCTGCAGGGAAGAGCGGGCAGGACAGGTGACCCAAAACTCACCAATGGGGTATTCCATCCCATCTGCATCATGCTCAACAGAAAAGCTGAGGGATCAAAGGGGCCAGCTTCTTTCTTCAATGGCCAGTGTCTGAGGACTCTCTCTGTTCCCCTGCCTTTGATCCTGATCCATGTGTCCTTGAATCCAGTTCCAGTCCATCACTGAGTCCAGTCTGGGACTTTCCCAGTGCTTGCCGGTGACATCATCATCGTCATGGGAGCTTGATACTAGTTTTGTATGTGTATGGTATAGATGTCATTATTTTCTTATTGAAATTCTTTTTCTTTTTTTTTTTAAATTAATATTTCATTAAAGTAGTTTTAGTTTCTTTCCAACTCATAAGCCTC
Source organism: Limosa lapponica baueri (assembly GCA_002844005.1). Lineage (NCBI taxonomy): Eukaryota > Metazoa > Chordata > Aves > Charadriiformes > Scolopacidae > Limosa > Limosa lapponica. Next base: position 139,905 of record KZ506282.1, on the reverse strand, counting down.
TCTCCTTTATATTCTCTCTCTTCTTTTGGGAAAGACAGCATCTGTTGTTTGTTTAGTGGCCAGCCCAGCCTAAACCAGGATGCACTGAAGGCCCCAATATTGCCCGAAACAAAAAATATTTGGAGAACCTAGTTTAAAAGAAGTTCCACAAGCCCCACAGGGGAGCGTGCTGTGCCAGCCGGCCTCTTCCTCTGCCGCCCCTGCTCTGCAGTCACCCTTTGCTCTTCTCAGCCACAAACGGATGTGTGGACTTATATTCTCTACAAAAATCTTGGTACTGAAATGCAAAACCATCCTCTTGCGCCTGTAGAAGACGATGTTTAGAAATAAAACTAATCCAGTTAGAGGTGCAGGGCTTTTAGCTTGAGCTCCAGAGGGAGATTTTGGTCTGTCAGGAGACAGCACGGGAAGGGAAAGGTACCAAAAAGAGGATGAAGCGAGAGCTCATGGTCCATATCAGTGCTGACAAAACACGGTAATAAAAGCATTTTGAAAGCGTTACAGCACAAGAAGCCGATAACCGCCGCCCGCCCCGTCCAACGGTCGAAGCCTCACCTCAGCGCTCCCGCGCTTGCCCCGTGGGCACGCGAACGGGGCGGGGCGGTGCCGCCTCCGGCCAATGGGAGGAGGAGAGCCACCGGCCGGGGGGGCGTGGCCACGGGGCGGAGGGGCGTGGCCGGAGTCAGCCCGTGGGCGGTGGCAGGTCGGGCCGCCTTTCCGCCCCTCCTGCCCGCGGCCGCGGCCCGTCCCCCGCCCTGCCCTGCGGATGTGGAGCCGTCGGTGAGTGGGGAGTGGGCGGCCGGCACCCGGCGGGAAGGGGCTCTCGCTGCCGCTGCCGCCGCGGGGGGAGGAGCCTCCCCCCTGCCCGCCCACCCCTGGCCTTCCCCGCCGCGGCGCGGAGCCAGCGCCCCTCACCGCTCAGGAGCGCTCGCCCGGCGGCGTTCACGGGCCCCGGGGAGGGGGGAGCTGTGGGCCGGGCCTGGGAGCGGCTCCAGCTGCGGAAGCCAGGCCCCGTTGGCGGGGCCGCCGTGGGGTTCGGGGCGGCGGAGCGCGGCCTGGCGTGAGGGAACGAGTCACTGGCCGGGGTATGGGGAGGGCCCCCGGCTGGGCCTCTCTCTCCGCCCCGGCCGTCCGGTTCCCATGAAAGGAGGGCGAGGCACAGCCTGGCGGCGGCAGGGTCAGGGCTACCGCGGTCTTTAAAACCAGCTGCCTCCGCCCCGAGGGGTGAGCGGGCTTGGGGGCCGCCCTGGGCAACCAGCCCGACGGCTTGGTGAAGGGGAGGTGGGCTGTGGGGGTCAGAGGTCCTTTTTGTCTCTGCTCCCCCCTCCTCGGGGTCTGTCATAAGTCGTGCTGTGCGTGGGTCTGCGAGAAGAGGGCCCAAGTGACATCCCAGAGGGCCTGGCCTGGGCTGGGCGCTGAGCTGCCTGTGTGGGACACAGGGAATGGCAGAGGCGAGCTGGGGGAGTGCTTCAGCCCTGTTCTGCCTTTCGGCAGGAATAAGCCTAAAAATAACAACTCTGACTTAGTCACCACGCCAAGCACAGTGATTCTGAATAAATGATAGGGAGCCAAGTTTGCCGAGTCTCCTGCTGTTTATACAAAGGCTGTTTTCAGAAGAACGCTGTTCTCTGAAGTGTTATTGTTAACTAGCAATAATAACTACCTAGTGCTTTTGATTCCTTAAATTCCATAGAAGTTGCACAATGTGACAGACATTATGCTTTAAAAAAAAGTAAAACTGATTATGGAAAGTGATGCATTAAAGTGAAGTGACGCATCAAGACAGTGTAGTCAATCATTGACAATCAAAGTTACAGTGCCTAATTGCCGATTATGTTTTCCTTTGTCTGATTAATTCAGCTTGTGCAGATTTGCATCTAAAATGTTTTAAAATACTTTATTAATCCTGAGTATTTCTTTTGAAGAGATACATACTTGGGTTCAGAGCTGTAAATCCAAATGCTGCAGAATTGTGTGCATATGAACTGTCTAGTGAAACTAGCTGAAAACTTTATTGAAATTTGGCTTGAAAGCTTTTTTCCCCCCAGTCAAAAGCAAATAGCCTTGTTTATTATAATATGTATATGTTTACACTATCAATATTTTGTAGCATAATTTATATGAAATAATGGAGATAGTGATTTCTCTGTGAGTCACACAACTATATCTGTCATAAAAGCTGAACTGCATCCTACAGCAACTTACTTAGAAATTAAGTAGTTTCAGTCTTTGAACAGGAGGGGGAAAACTGTTTAAAGACAGTGGGTAAAATCCTTTCTTTGGTGAAGTTAATAGCAAAAAAAACCAAACCCCAACAACAGCCAAATCCAAACCTTCCCCTCAGTTTTAAATTCAGTAAATTCAATCTGTGATAGGTTTTTTGGTTGGTGTTTTTTTTTAATTTTTTTTTTAACTGAGTAGGTCAGTTACCAGATTTCTCTTTTTATATTAACAACTTTAAATTGCTTTATGAAGCATAATATAAAGATCTCTGTAGAATCATTTGTATAAAAGTTGAAGGTACAACGTCAACAATACTTACGTGGAGCAGCTGAGGGATCTGAACTGGGGTGGTTTAGCCTGGAGTTAGGGAGGCTCGGGGCAGACCTTATCACTCTCCACAACTACCTGAAAGGAGGTTGTAGTGAGGTGGGGGTCGGTCTCTTCTCCCAAGTAACAGGACAAAAGGAAATGGCCTCAAGTTGTGCCAGGGAAGGTTTAGATTTGATATTTAAGGAAAACTTTCTTCACCAACAGGGTTGTCAAGCGTTGAAACAGGCTGCTCAGGGAAGTGGTTGAGTCACCGTCCCTAGAGGTTTTTCAAAGACCTGTAGATGTGGTGCTTAGAGACATGGTTTAGTGGTGGACTTGGCAGGGGTAGGTTAATGGTTGGACTCGATGATCTTAAGGGTCTTTTCCAACCTAAATGATTATGTGATTCTTACAGAATAGGTTCACTTAGAACATTTGGCTTATTTACATATAAAGCTATGCTGATGATCAAAACTTTGCAGCTGGACTTTGTCACACAACACTAGGTTTATATCTTTCAACAAGTTCAAGTCGTTTAAGTGCTGTGTGCATAATTTGCCTATCTATATGGTAGGTGTCCTGCTCACCTACTTGAGGTAGTATAAGCTTCCTTGGTATGGTTAAAGCTTCATAAGATTTACTGAGAAAGTTCCTCCTTAAACATATAATGTATTTGCACGCTCTTACCAGGAGAAGCTTATTGGTTTTAGATATCTGTTTGATCAATGTCCTCTTCTGTTAATGTTTTCATTTTCTGACAAATAATACACTGTAGGAAGTTGTAAGCTGTTGCTTTTGCTGATAGTTTCTGCTTATAACTTTGTTTTTATTTGTTTATTTGTTTTCTCATCACTATTACTTTGCTATACACAGCAACAATATTCCTACTTAGAGAGTAGGGCATAAATGCCACCAAAGACTGGTAGCATCTTGCCAAGTGACAGAGGGGTTACTCAAACTACTCTTTTCAGTTGGTCCACAGAAATGGGCATCTGCCACTTCGCTAAGCACAGACATATGTAACTCACTGTAGGAAAGTTTTGTGTTTTTCAGATTGATACCAAGCATTTTTTAACACTGGCATTTTTATTTTGTTTTTATACTTAGCAAGCTCTCAAAAGATGGCAGAAAGCTGGTCTTTCTTGGATACTGTTGAGCCTAACTTCAGGCCTCTGGTAGTAGTTGAGCTTGCAAAAGGCACCAAAGAGGAAACCATAGAATGGTTCACTAAACGAATTGTGGAGAAAAAAGCAAATGGAGGTGAGTACAGTATGATCTTCTGTAATACTTTGAAATCAATTTGGCTGTCATCATAATATGAAGACATACAGAAAATTAGTTTTGAACTAATTTGTGGTTTCATTATTGTTTAGCCAGTCCCACTCCATTTTGCATTTTTGAAGTTGCTTGATTTTCTGTGAGTAGAGCCTCATTCTGATGTCATGAAACTGTAATAACTGAACCCTGTTAACCCAGTTATTAATGAAAATATTGGATTAAGGTTGGTTCACATGCCTGTTGAACTCTAGAATCCTTCCATTTTTGCGGTGAAACCCTGATAACCTCTCCTTCAGCATAGTTTGATTAGTTGTCTAGGGAACATTTCTCTTGTTGCTTATGAGAACGTTGTAAGCCTTTCCAAAATGAACATGCATCACATCTACTATCCTGTCCGCAAGACTTGGTACCATGTTGTACAATGAAATTAACTTAGCAGGAAGCAATTTAATATTGATAAATTCATGCTGGATTTTAAGTATCTTTTTGCTAGCTTTTAGGCTCTTATAAAGACAATATTTCATTACTCATTTTTTTGGTATACATTCAGGAATTGAAGTTAGGCTAAATAATTTGTAATTCCTTAGACTTATTTTTTTTACATTTTTTAGAAAGGGATTATTTGTGGCTGTCATAGCTTTTATCTTATGGTCAGTAATATTTCCAGAGCTATTGGATTTGTGACTACAAACTTGTTTTCAAGCCTCTGCTATGTTAGTCAGGGATCTTTCTATTTCAAAAGTGTAGTCTCCTTAAAACTTGTAGGACTGTTTGCAGAAGCACTGCTTACGTGATGTGAGCACGACAGGAGTAGGTCCAAACTGTCGCTGTTGTTACAGGTCACTGTCTGTGAGCACTTCCACAGAAACAGGGCTAAGTCGGGGGGTGACCCTGCAAGATTCTGAACACCACCATTGAGGCTTTAATTCTTTGTGCCCTTAAAAGGTGCAGTTTCAGTGTTCCTGATAACTAGGGCCAACATGATGTATGCTAAAATACTAAGTTTTTGAAGTGTCATTTTACTGTATTCTTTTCCTAATTTTGCTTTTCTTTACTTTAAAGGTGCACAACTGCTGGTTAAACCATTGGTAATGGAAAATGGAGATGAGCATATTTATCTGGTTGGAGCTTCCCACTTAAGGCTGTTGCTGGGAGCTGAAACTGTGGGTTTGGTGAAGGAATGTAATGATAACTCAATGAGAACTTTTACATACAGCAGTAGAAAAACTTTCAAAGATTTTGCAGGTAAGCAATTTTAGGGATCTTTGTCATTGCAGAGCTGTGGCTAAAGATTCTAAGCAATTACACTGCTAGATCTTTCACAGTCTTTCTATTCCTTGGAACGGTAACAGTGAACAGAAATCAGAAGAACAAGCTAGGAAAAAAAAACTCTTTTTTGCCTCTGGAAATTCAGATCATATGGTGAAATGATTTTTTTTTTTTCACATGGCTTCCACTTTTTGCTTGTGTTTTTCATTATGTTTTTGTGTGCTCCAAATAATTTGTTATTAGTATGAAAGTTTTTTGTTGAAAATATGACAAGAAAAAATAGTTGATAAACATGAGTGCAGGATTAACAATCAATGTTATGAATTAACATAGCAATTTAATTCCTTATTAACATCTGTGAGCCAGTTTTGAGGCTACTATCTTATAATTAGCTGGAGAAAGTATTTCTGCTTTCTACTTTCTATTATAATTACACATCAAGCAGAATTAAGTAATTAAATAAGAATAATAATTAATAAATAACACTACAGAGCCATTCAATGGAATTTGGGCATGATGAGATGAGAAATGTGTCATCTACAAAAGAAACCCCTCAGCCTGTGTTGTCTTACTAATATTTCTATTTCCCCAGTTTAATTGATACTATATTCTTATTCTTTGTATTAGAGATTTGTTCAATTGGTCATTTTGTCAAGGAAACCAGACTCTGTTTCTTTGATGATAAATTGATGGACTTGACAATAGGTTTGTTGCTGTAGCTCTTCAAAATTTGGGATTTTTTGAAAGGTTTCTTACTGTTTTACCTTATTTCTATGTTTTTATCAGAACTAATTGTCTCAACTGGCTTATCATTATGCTGTATGGGCAATAAAGAGCAAGATACTGTGATATTTGTGTGAAATGCTTACTGAAGAGGAGATTTGTCCTGACATCTTCCTGGTTTTTGTTATGAAAATACTTCAGGAACTGTATGGCAGAGATTCTGAGATCAGCAAATAGTGGGTGCCTAAGTAAGAGTCTTTCAACAAGGCAAGAGTACTCTTGCTGGTATACTAACCCAGCCTCCAGCAATTAGTACTTCAGGGGTGTCTTTGTCTCTTGATTGATTTGTTTTCTTATTTCACCCAACTGGTCAAAAATGCAGTGGCCAACACATGCCAGTTAGAGAAAACTTCTTCCCAAGATGTTTATTTTAAAAAGTGGAGGTTTTGCTAATGGATGTTGGTTGGTAGTAGTTGTAACATAATTATTACTATTTTTTTTCTGATTCTGGTCATTTTTGATAGCTATTTTCTGCCAGGGTTGTCTTCCTATGCTGTACAATTTCATACTACTTTCTTTTTGGTTTTAGATGACAATCACAATTTCCTTACAATGGCAGAATGTCAGTATATCATCAAGCATGAACTCGAAAATTTAAGAGCTAAAGATGAAAAAATGATCCCTGGGTATCCTCAGGCAAAGCTGTATCCAGGAAAATCAATTGGTAAGCAACGTAGTTTGCCTGTAACTCACTGTGTTGACATAGGATAGTGTTCATGGTGAAGAACCCCTTAATTTTCCTGCAATGAAGAGAAATCCTTCAGATGTTTAAGTCCCACTGTTTTTAATCAACTTTTTTTTCTCACCACTCCACAGTGATAGGATAAGAGGTAATGGATGCAGAGTGCAACAAGAGAAATTCTGAATAGATATTAAGAAAATATCTTTTCACACTGATGGTAATGAAACATTGGAACAGGGTTTTAGAGAGACTGTGGTAACTCATGGGAGACTTTTAGATCTTGACTAGACAAGGCCCTGAGCAGCCTGGTTTACACTGGACCTGCTTTGACCAGATGACTTCCAGAAGGCTGTCCAACTGAAGTCTTCCTGTGGGGCTGAGACTCTGGCCTCGTGGTTTTTTTGTTTGTTTGTTTGTTTGTTTTTTGGTTTTTGGTTTTTGTTTTGTTTTGTTTTTGTTTTTTGTTTGTTTGTTTGTTTTTCAGCTGGGTAATTTTTATGTCTATTGATGTTCCCATTATTTTTATAGTTAGTACCAAAAATATTTGTTTTTAAAAGATTACATAATTGGATTGTCTCTGTATAAAAATACTGGAATGACTAACAGTGTTCCAGAGCTATAAATTTCAAAATATGAAGGAATTAAGTTTTATTTGATTCATTTGGTTTCATTTATCCCCCTCTTTGCTTCAAGAGTTCTTTTCATAGGAGAAAGAAGCAAGAAGAGCTACTTTTATGGAACTAGTGCATTGTCAGAGATGCTGCAGTTTCTTAGAGTTTATGTTTTAGTATTTGTATGTCCTTATAAAAACAGTGTCTTTATTCATTTGTGTTGATCATTGAAGAAGCAGATCTGTGCATGTCATTGGTTCAAGAAATGCAAATAAATGTAGGTGTCAGATGAGTTTACACTGGTAGTTTTTTATGTAGCTAAGGTATTTTTCTAGTTATGTCAAGTAGATGTTAAAAAACTATCGCACAACTTCTAGTGCCTCCACTCTCCTGTTTTTGAATTTATTTTATTTTTTAATATTTCTACAGTTGTAACTTCTGGAGCAGTTTGTTAATTGTTTATTAACATGGGTAATATTGGTAAATGCAAATTCTGGAATATTTTGTTTGTTGGCAATGAAGATGTGTTGTAATTTATGAATCAGTATCGATTGATCATTCAAAAATGTTTTTAGTATCTTTCCCACAATTAATACAACAATGGCCCTTCAGTTTAGTGTTTTGTTTTTGCTATGTCAATTTGATTCATTATGCCTTTTTTTGCTCAAATGCAAGAGCCAGACCTTTCCTCACAGAGCTCCACATGGCATTTCAGTTCTGATCTGTAGCCCTTTTTGTTATTCCAGCTGCAGCTGGTTATGTTGCAAACCTATGGAATAGTTAATAGATGTAAAAAAAAGTTACTCTTTCTCTTTCAGTGGACAGCATAGTCTTTGTAGGAATAGGTAGAACTGCTCTCCATAATGGATAATTTTTAACTAACATGCAGATATTTTATTTGTTTTTTAAATGTTAGATTTATTTCAAAGTAACTTTAGACTTGTTAAGTACATAATGTAACCATTTCGCTTATATCAACTTCACTGTCCTTTGAAGGAGTACTAAGTATCTTTTTCTCTCTCTTCTTTTTTTTTTTTCCTTTTTCCTAGTGAGGAGATTATTGACCAGTGGTATTCTAGTTCAGATTTTCCCACTGCATGATAGAGAAGAGTTGAAAAAGCTCCGTCACAGCTGGTATGGCCGAGTCAAAGTTGGCTATCAACCTTTAGGTATGTGAACTCTTAATCCACTAAAAATAAAGTGCAGGGTTTCTTCTAGAGAAGTTTTCTCTTCAGTTTGTGTGAGAAGACCAAGTTTCCTTCCTAGCTTCTGCTCCAGCATTTAGCTTCTATAGAAGCGAAACTCCAGTGTGGAAGGTAAGCGTTGTACAAATATGGCTGAAGGGAATGTCTCGGCCTGGGTGTGCTTTCAGGCATGCTTAAGATTTAAGATTTGAGTATACCTTACCATCTATTCCTTTAGTTCCTTGAAGGCTGGCAAAGCACAACTAGGCCTTTTTGGCCCTGAGCAGACTGAAACAAATTTGTTTCCCAGGTGTACATATACCAGTAAGAAGCTTCAGAAGTTAGGTGTCACTCACTGTTAAAGTTTGGTTTTATACCAGATGTTGTCTGTGCCATCTTAGCCATTCGTTGATAGATTCAGTTTTCAGGAATGCTAGTGTTCTGGGTTTTTTTCCTTCTGGGTGTCTGGTGTTGATTTGGTAAGTATTGAGATATTTGACTTCCCTGCCATCTGAATGTATGTATATATGTTTATATGTATATATATATAACTTTAAAAAAATTCAAATTACTACCCAAGTTTTTGTAACATGGGAGAAGCAGGAACAAAAAAGCAGTAATATTCATCGGATTATTTAGAAAAAAACCCCTTTGAGCCAAGGGATTCATGTAAAATCAAGTTCGATATTATACCGATACCTATGTTAAGTGTAGTCTTAATTGATTCCTTTTTCTCTGCAGATGAGATACGCTGCTACTTTGGTGAAACCATTGCTCTCTACTTTGGCTTCTTAGAGTACTTCACATTTGCTTTGGTTCCAATGGCTGTCATTGGTATTCCTTATTATGTGTTTGCATGGGAAGACTATGACAAATATGTGATGTTTGCCACGTTCAACCTGCTCTGGTCCACTGTGATACTGGAAGTTTGGAAGCGGATTTGCGCCATCATGACGTACCGTTGGGGGACGCTGTTGATGAAACGACAGTTTGAAGAACCAAGACCAGGCTTCCATGGTGTCCTGGGCACCAATCCTGTCACGGGGAGGGAGGAACCAGTGTACTCAAGTATTAAGAGACAGATACGGATTTATCTGGTGTCCTTGCCATTTGTGTGCCTTTGCCTCTACTTCTCACTGTACGTGATGATGATTTACTTTGATTTGGAACAGTGGGCTCTGGATTATCATGAAGCGAATGAGTCTAACTTCAGCAGCTTGATGTTGTTTGTGCCCAGTATCATATATGCTGTTGTGATTGAAATTATGAACCGCATCTATCGGTATGCTGCTGAATTCTTAACATCATGGGGTAAGTTGTTTATTCTTCCTTAAAGTTAGAATACCAGATGTTTAGAATTTGTTTCTTTGTAGAATGTTACTGTGAGTTCTTGTTCAGTGGAATTCTGAAGAAATTTCCTGAAGTATATTTTTACTGTGGGGTAAAAGAGATGGCCATTTTAACTTCTTACATTTATTTTGAGTGTTCTGAGATCAATTTCATGTTTGGTTTAATTTATTCTGAGTCTAGCGTGACATCAAAAGGGGTCATCCTGCCTTCTTCCTCAGCCTCTCTCTGCCTTTGGTGCAGAAGTCCTC
>KZ506282.1:88762-129068 GCA_002844005.1 Limosa lapponica baueri | reverse complement strand
TGTGGATCAGGTAGACTAAAATGTCTTTAGCAGGTAACTCATGGTTGGTGTTCTTTAAACCAGACTTTTTTTTGGTTTTAAGCTGATGTTTCATATTCAGCAACAGCAGTATTTATGTACTGCACTACACTGACAGCTTGTGCCTTTTCCGTGCTATCCAACGTGTTTATGCTGCTGTGCTGTGAATGGGATGAAGAGCTCATCTGGCTGTCCTGCCTCCCCTCCCACCTGACATGATTTCAGCTAAGATCTGATTTAAACAGCTAAACTGGCAAACCATAGGGGTATTTTTAAGCACACCTCTTGTGCCCATTTATCACGAGAACTGATTGTTTAGTGAAAGCTAAAAGTAAAAATTGCATTCGGTCCCCTGAGTGCATTTTTCATGTGCCAGGCCCAACTTCACGCTCTGTCAGAGTAGAACTCTGCTGTTCTCTCCTGAGCATGGTCTGTAGGTGATGGTCTCTCCTTTCAGCCTTGTTGGCACAGTTGATGCTACTGTGCTGCTTCCTCATTCAGTTACTCTTAGCCAGGGCTTTAAAGGTACAATCTGACAAAATAGCAAAAAGCAATGGGAAATCTCCCATTCACTTCCCTTTCCTCCCGCTCTAGTAACCAGCCTTCCTCAAACCTCAGCTTCTGACAGTTTTATCTTGAATGAACTGAAAATCTTAATTTTAGAATGTGTAATGTGAACTTCATGTACTCTAGCCTTGCTTTAGACCTTAGGGTCTGATTTAAATTCCTTGGAGATGAATGGGGATATTTCTGTGAGCATTTACTGGTTTTGAATCAAGTCCAGTGTTACTATTTTTCATGACGTATTCCGATTGGTTTTGCATTTTTTTTCAGCCAAAGAAAAATCAATAATGAGGCACATCTTATTAAGTGTTAAGAATGATGGATGGTTTTTCAGTTACTAAACAGCTCTTCTGAGAAAGAAAGATGTACAAGGAAAAACCTTTGCAGTAGAAAAAATACTGGAGTTGTAGCCAAAAATATACATGTTGATATGATGCATCAGATTAGTTTTATAGGTTAAGTGGGATACCGGTACAGGATAAATTCTTTTTGCTGTAAGTGTTGAAGGAACTATTCCCCATAAACTATTATTTAAGCAATTTTTAGGTGGAGGAAAACTGTCTGTTTAGTCTTTGTAGAGCAATGTTCAGTATGTGATAAGTGCTTCTGCTGTTCACTGATTAATAATTTTGTTGGTATTTCAGAAAATCACAGGCTGGAATCTTCATATCAGAATCATTTAATTCTGAAGGTTTTGGTGGTAAGTATGTAGTATAAGCAGATTTTAAGATGATTTAAAAAGAGAGCTTGTTATGTGTTTTATTAGTTCTTTCATAGCATTACCTCACTGACCTTCAGTTTTGTTCAAGGCCAAATACTAGCACAAATATCAGAGTAAACAGGATTTTTGTTGTGGTTGCATTAACTGCTAGACTGTTCTGGATGCCTCTTTTTATAGTGGAGAGTTGGCTTTTTATTTGTATTGGTTTATTCTTTCATTAGGATTCTGTAGATGTAAGTTTTTCTGTTAATTGATGTGGTCCTATCTTCAACTGGGAAGTGAATTTCTTTCACTTTTTGCAAGATTTTATGGTAAAGCTGTATCTTAAAAAGTTCATGTATTAACTTCCATCTGTACTAACATTCAGACAACTGGTTAGGGGAGGCTGGAAATACATGTCCATCAGGCTGCTCCTATGCAGTTTGCAGTCCTGATTTATCTGCTTTCTGGCTCTGAACAAGTAGCTTTTGTGTTTGCATGTGTATAAGTTTCATTGCTCTTTTAGGTGTATATCCATTTGCAACACTGATTTTAAGGAAGCATACAGTAAATTGTGAATTGCCATAGAAGGTATTCAATAAAAGCAGTTGTAAAGATTGGCTTATTTTGAGACTTAATATTCTTGTTTCCTTTTTGAAGACGTCATTCAATTTTATTCCAGAGTTCCCTCCCCCTCCCCCCCCCCGCCAACTCAGCATGCTTTTTTATTACTTTTTTTAATCTGCTTGTTATCCTTGTTATTGGTAACCTCCAGAGCTAAAACTCTTGTATGTATCATTTATAGTTTAGTGCCTGCCTTTCTCAAAAAATAGCACTCTATCTTTTTCCCTATAGAAAATTTATATAAAATAATTAAAAACGATATAAAATGTCAAATGTAACCCCCCCTCAAGTTTCTCTTTCAACCTATGAGTTGAAACCTCTGCACTCCTCAATATTATCTATGTCATCTGTGAGCTCCAGCACTGATAGCAAGTAGAAGAAGTTCTCTCAGCTTCAGAGCTGGCTTATGATTTTTCAGGTACAATACTGTGATTATATCTCATTTTAGAAGCAGGGAATATTTCTCTTGGTTGCAAGACCTCTTGAAGTGATTCAACATAAAGCTCAACTAACATATATCAAGGAACAGTTGTACATATTGAGAGAGATATGTCATCCAATGCATACATTTGGATTAAGTATTTCTTTGGGAAAAAAAAACTCTAACAAACATTTCCTAAATTACGATGAATACATCCCTTTTAATGCATTACCTGTGGCGAAACTGCCAAAAGATGAAAGTTAAGTAGAAGGTGATGTGTTTTTATTGTCCACGTTTCTTTGCATGCCATGCTTTAGGGAAACATGAAGCTCGTCAAACGAAAATCTGAGCAGGAGCAATATTGAAAATTATGTTCTTCTGACCTAAGTTTTAAAAATGTTAAAGAAAATTTTAATAGACAGTTTACATCTGCATGGAAGCTATTTAGTCAAGGTAACTGTTAAGTTATATAATATTCTGCGTTTGAACTTTTGCTTGAGTGCTAATAACAGGTATTTTTAATTGCAGTTCAACTTCTTAAATTGTTTTGCATCTCTCTTCTACATTGCCTTTGTGCTGTTTGATATGAAGCTTTTGAGGCAGGTGAGTCTCGAGAACATCTTAAGAATGTTGATGGATCTGGAAAAATAAAAGATTGATTGAAATAGGACTTTAGTTTTTAATTGTTTTTCTAAAATATATATGACATATATTCATTGTCAAGTTAATATTTTCTTACAAGTCAAGCTTCCATATTTCAGTTCCTCTAGCACAATTGCAGATTCATAACAGTAATGTAGAGCAATTCTTTCTTTCTGTATCAATGAGGAACTGTTTTCAAATAAATTGATTATTTCCTCACACAGATGAGGCTGGAAAATTTTCATTTCCTCCTTCTCTCCCTTTATATTAGAAAATGATTTTCTCTGTAATGTTTTTAATGAGAGACTCTTGAGGATAGGAGAATGATTAAGCTTCTGACTACAATGAGGAGCTGAGAATAAATAAAAGCAAAAATAATTTGTAGTTGGTATTTGAAATCAGCTTTCTGTTGTTAACATCTTTTGAACTCAAACACATGAAAATCAAGTATAAGGAAAATATTTTTGCTCTAAATATAATGAACAAAAGAACAAGAAAGTCGGCTTAAGAACTCTGCTCCTCTAAAGAGATCTCCAGCAAAACACTTGACATATCTGTACCAGACATGATATTCATAACACTTCCTGTATTTTAAGGTAAAAAACAAGAAGAAAAAAAATAGAAAAAAGTTCATTGGTTAGCTCTGTTATTGGTGTTGGTATAGGTTAAGTGTGTATCTTTACCCTTCATTGGACTTTGTGTTCTGTCTCCAAGGTACATCCAGATCCACAAAATATTTAGACATGTAACTCTTACTTTGTCCTTTTCAGCACATAGTAATGTATGGAAACTCGAGCAGCTGTACTTTCATATGCTAATGCTAGTTTTGTTAGGCTGGCCTTCTTTTGCCATAGTATTACGACTTATGGTGTTACTAGAACACACAAAATTGGAAATTTGGAAATGATCGTAGGTTTATCACAGATCTATTAAATTTTTTTTGTCCTATCTTTTTTTTGTTTGTTTGTTTTTAACTTAAGAGCTTGGCCACTTTGCTGATAACTTCGCAGATCCTAAATCAGTTTGCAGAATCCTTGCTTCCTTACTGGCTCCAAAAGAGACATAAGAAGAGGATGAAGAAACGCATGTGTTCTCTGAAAACAGATACAGACCTGTCAGTGGTGGAACAAGTCAACCTGGAGAAAGAAATGGGCACCTATGTTGTATGTATTACTACTGCAAAAGAGTTAAGAGTTTTCTGGGCTGTAGCTGACAGAGACATCAGCCAGCGCAACATGAAATATTCCTGGCTGTTTGGGTTAGCAGCTTATTTCCAGGTGCATCCATTTTGCTGGTAATGTTTATACAGTGATATGGTGCACTGGAACAAGAAACCACTACAGTGCAAGATCCCAGTTGCATCAGCACGAAGGGGTAGGAATGAACAGCTGAATCTGGATCTACCTAACCCCATATCACTGGAAGAAGTGTTTGTGTAATTGCAGTTCTAAAGGAATTGACAAAGTAGACATTAGTGTGTATGTTAAGGCCTTACAGACTGGCTGGTAACTTGCTTGATCAGATGCTGCAAGCATAGTCACAAGAGGCTTGATACTGTATGATTTATACTTTTACAGAATAAGAATTATATGTAGATAGTGTACCTTTTATGTAAAAGGTAGAGAATAGCAGTTTGAAATTTGATATCAGTACCATATCAGATTCCTCTCTTCCTATATAAAGTGCCATGAAATGGGAAGAGGAAAAAGGAATACTGCCCTTGCAATTGAAAAACTATACAAATGTTAACACTTGCATTCCTCTGAGAAGGCTGGTGTTTCCCCCATTTTATATGAGAGAGAGAGAGATTTAGAGGGCATGGCTACCTTACAATACAGAACACAGCAGAAATTCCCAAGTTAGTGTCTAGTAAGTCACATTACCCAGTGCTGCTTGTGCAGAGCTAGATCAAATGTATCCACACCTGTTGTACCATTCTGCCCTGAATAATTTTCTGCGGGGACTCAACAAGTCAATTGTAGAGTTCTGACTTTGCCTTGGAGGTAGCCACCGCTAGCCTCAAGGTACTGTGTACTCAAGGCCTTAATGTTATTTTCAGTCTAAAGATTTTAGTTGTGCTGTGCTTGTGAGTACACAGTATTAGATCACCGATTTGTTTGCAAGCAATGAGCTGTCAGCAGGCAAGAGTATTTCTAAAATTAAATCTGTCACAAGGGGGAAGCATCGGACTATGTTTAGTAACTGAGGAGTTTAGTAGGAATCTTTACAGAATTCGTTGTTTCAGGCTCTTCTCTTTTCCTTCCTTCACTTAACTCTTTAACGTTGAAGTCTCTTTTTTTTGTTTGTCCTCTTTCTTTCTCACTTCTCAAATCTCCAGTCCTTAACCCAGTTTAAGATGTAAAAACATCCTGCAGTCATTTTTAATTTTTTTTTTAGGATTCTACTTCTCTCTAATTCACTTTATCCCTGAATTTCTTTGTTGATTCTGTTTCCTTGATACTATAGTTTATGTGCTGCTTTTGTGGCTGACAATGGCATACTTTGAAATTTAACATCCTGTCAGAGTCCTCTCTTCCTGTGCAGTAGGAGAAAAATAAATACTCCTTTTCTTTTCATACTCTGCTGTTCTAAAAGTCAATAGGTACTGGACAAGAAAATGAGAAGAAAGGTGTGAGGAAGTAGTGGGAATACTGTGCAGTTACCAGAAGGAGGAGAACAAAGGGAAGTGTTGCTCTGCCATGCTCCCTGCCTGCAACTTTTGTCTGAGAAAGTGATAGCAGGGACAGATATGTGACTGCAACTCCAGTGAGTGATCCTGTACAAATATCCCACCTTACTAAAATTTGGAGTTCGTACATAACATTTCTGTGGAAAAAAATCTCAGTGGTTTTAAAAGTTAGATAGCTCCTCAGGGTCTGGCCTGCAGATCAGTTTGTCAGACCTAGCTGTACTACACAACTTAAAAATGAGCTGAAGTGAAGAATGCAGCTAATGATAACCCCATGTTGATTTCTGAGCTTGCAGGATTCTACTGCCTCTCTTTGTTAGCTAGGAAAAAAGCACTACGTGCTGGAGAAGCAGTCAGTTTAACAGCTATAACCAGCAAAAAAGATTAGAGAACCATGTGTCTGATATACAGAGCCAAAACCAATTTTATGTGGTTCTTGTAATAATCTCAGTTACTGTCAAGTCTGTACTTTTAATATCTCGCTTTTGAGAGACGGGAAAATGTGTGGGTCTTAACGAATACAATATAGCTAGATCCCAGTTTAACTTCTTCCTGCTATTTCACCATCCTTTGTTCAGCAGAAGCCTTTCCTTTAAAAATGAGTTGGTTTTGTTCTTCGCTTCCATAAATAACTGGTGCAACCATAGAAAACTATTATTAATACTACAAAGTAGTAGTTATGCAAATATGCATAATGACCTACATGTGAATACTTAATCAGTGTCTAAGTACCCACGTTCTTGGTTTAAAGATCAGGTGATAGATGTGTTGTTGCATGTTGGCCAAAATAGGGCTTTTTGTTTGCATTAATTGTTCCTTTCAGATGCTGGTGCTGCATTCTGTCATTTCAGCCTCCAAGTGGGCCACTAATTTGTACTTACCTGTTTTGAAATAAACAAGCAGAAATACCAGAAAAGAGTTTCCCATCTACCAGCCTGTCTTTCTGGTCAGGTCTTTTGCGGACAGTCTGAAATACTAGGACTTTTCTTGTCACAATGCTCTTAGAAGTAGGTTCTGCTAGTTTAAATGCACGATGCTGTTTTATTATCCCCCACTGTGCTTTCTGTAACTGTTTCGCTGCGGTAGTCAGGAACTTGAATGGGATGAATGTCTTTATACGATTATTTCATGTAAGAAGGATAAGAAATGTGACAGTTACAGAAAATGCATTAGGCGAAAGGAAAAACCTTGGCCTCCCCTTATGAAGAAGTTTTGAATAATTCCAAAATAACTAGATGTACTTTTTTGTTGTTGTTTCTACCGCCAGTCATCGCCAAACCACTGAGTTGGGATGAAGAAGTGTGTTTACAACTGTGTTGTTAATTCTGTGTTTCTTCATGTATTTTTTGTGGTTAAAGTTGTTCTTATTTTCGTTCTGTTTTTCAGGGTACTTTTGATGATTATCTGGAGTTGTTCTTACAGTTTGGCTATGTGAGTCTTTTCTCCTGTGTTTATCCACTGGCAGCTGTCTTTGCAGTGTTAAACAACATCACGGAGATATATTCTGATGCCTTAAAGATGTGTAGAGTTTACAAGCGGCCATTCGCAGAACCCACAGCAAATATTGGTGTTTGGCAGGTAATTTTTGTGTGCCTCTTTATATTAATTTGTTTCAAAAGAGATTTCAACAAACATATTTAAGCTGTGTGTTTGACACATCAGCCCCTTTTAGTTTAGTTTAAAAGGTACTTCATTCTCTTCAATGCCTTAGGATACTGTCTATCCCACTGTAGTGGTTTTTGTAGGGTTTTTGACCACATCTTTCAGTTGCCTTTGAAAAGAAAACAAATCCTTCCTTTAGTCCTTGTGTGTGTATGTGTCTATTGTAGTGCTGTTGCAACTGCAGCAAAGCAAAGCTGCCAGATACTGCCAGGTACCCTTTACAGCCAACATATTTTAGAAATGGTAACATCTGATGCAATCTCAGCAGTGTGGAGCTCAGCAAGGGTTTCAAAAAAAAAAAAAGAAGAATGGTAGGTAAGTACTTGGATTCCTAAGCCATGTTTGGCTTGTGATTATTGGTACTCAAGCTGACGAATTTTAAAGTAACCTGGATCTGTCAGCAGGAGCTGGATCTTTCTGCCTAGCCTGAACATTGTAGTCTATCTAAACAATTCCATGCTAGTACTACTGGCTTAAGGATTTTCTGTCCTCAGTTGTTCGTGCATGCGATCATGCTAGCACCAGCTAGTTTGGAGCCTGCTGACTATGCTGCATCAGTGAGCCGATTCTGACCAAAACTAGCCCTGTAAAACTCCTCCAAACCCAAAGGTTTTTCTGAAAAGAAAGAAGACTCTGAATTTTTCAGGAGGTGACCTGGCATTATCTACATCTAGGATGTTAGTGGTCTGTAAATAACTTCTCAAGGTCTTTACAGTACTGCGGAATCATGGAAGAATAGTGTTTAACTTCTTCACAGCAAGCTTTCACACACAGAGAGAAATCAAATTAAAAAAAAATTCAGGGTTTCCAGATGGTCTTTGTGGTATTGCAGACTTGTGGTCTTGTGCTTGCCTGTTGTTAAAGTTGATGAAGTCTGGAGTGCTTGCCAAAGAAGGCTTATGTTGTAGAATTCAAAAGATGAAGGAAAATAGAAAGTCAAAATAATGGAAGATTTAGCAAAGAGAGAGGTATTGTGCAGAGCAATTTGAGGACTGGTAAATTAGAGATAATAGTCATAACTGTAAATGTATTTGTGTTTTATTTCAGCTGGCTTTTGAAACTATGAGTGTCATATCAGTAGTCACTAATTGCATACTGATTGGAATGTCTCCACAAGTGAATGCCCTTTTTGCAGACTCGAAAACGGACCTTATTCTGACTGTGGCTTTGGTGGAGGTAAGTGTGCCTTCAGACAGTGCATGTGGTTTTGTAGCAAGCAACATGAACAACAGTGGAGATAATACCAGGAAGTAGATTTTTTTCCCTCCACATATTAAAAAGAAGTTAAGATTTCCTTACCAAAGAAGCGTTTCAAAGTCTTGCTTTTTGATTTCTTTCTCTTTTTTTCCTCTGTGTTTTCATGTACCGTGAATGTTACTGCTGTACTTTTCCCTACATTTCCAAGGTACTGTGTATTTATTGCTACGTGTATTTCAAGATTTTAATAGTGCTATTTCAAGAAGCCGAATAACCATATTTTGTGAGCTGGATGTTTCTCTACTTGGTTTGTGACCCTGGCATATTTTATTAAGACCTCCTACGTAATCTTTATGGATGTTTCTTCTAAGCCTTATCTGAAACAATGATGACTATAAATACTAGTGATTTTAACACCGTTTGGGTTTCATCTTTTCCTAATTCTGTGTAGTAAACACTTGAGTGCCATTCCTTTTCGGGCAAGGAGGGATGATTATAGGTATCTTATATCATAACTGAGATTGTAAGTCTTTGTCCTGATGCATCTTTGTTTCAGAGCTGTCTTGTATCGCATTGCCTTGGCTTTCAACATTATGCTATTTTAGCTTTTAGGAGTTTACTTTTCTTGAGGCAAAAAGTCTGGGTTGTCTGTGTGTAGTTGTTACGTTGCATCACCTTACAGAGGTGCAGCAGGAGCACACACTTTGCTTTTGCAATGAATTATGAGCTTGCTTTGAGTTTTATTTTCCTAGCCTTAAGGTTTGCAGAGTGTCAACTGGTTTACTGAAGTTTGAGTCTACAGCCAGCCAGATGTATTCTTTTATTATGCGTGTATGAATATTTGCATTAACCTCAGTGAGGTATTTTAATATAAAACTACTTTGGCAATTTAAATGTAATACTGTAGTTCATTACTTTACAACATATCCAGAGAGATCGTATTATGAAAACTGTATGACTGAATGTAAGCAGTATGGATTTATGGCAACTTAAAGAGATGGGGCTACTTTTGCCTTTGCTTCGTGGGTATTTGTTCCCATCTTATCTGTTTTAATGTGAGTCTGGCTACATTGTCTCTAGGCAGGCCTCTGTTTCTTGGTAAGCCATAAGAGAATACCAGTATTTTTCTCTCTAAATTTAAGTTCTGTTTCTATGCAATCCTTTAGGTGACAGGAAATTCAGCATGGTAATTACATCGCTCTTGGAATTCCTTTTTAACAATGTATCTCAAATTATCTGCAAATACAGATTTGGGAGATGATGAAGAAAATAAAGGGGAAAAAAGTTTGAAGAGAAAAGGTAAATTAGTACAGAGGGAAGGAAAGGCAAAAATGTTGTCTTATACCGAGAAGCAACTTTGTTAAAGACCACCAATCTATAAGTAACTCCATTATGTGAAGGGGCAGGTGGAGTCTCATGCTGGATGAGCCAGAGCAGAGGAGAGAAAAAGCACCCATTTGTTTAAAGAGAAGTCAAGTTCTTTCTTACTGTTCTTCTTAGCAAAAAACCCTCAAGCAACCTATAATGTACTTGTCAGAAAAGATATATTTACAAAATAATTTTAGTCACAAGTATCCAGTATGCTTGATACTGTTAAATATGCTGGTTTGATTCTTTTTTTTGGCTGTTTTTGTGTTATTATAAACTATTTATTGTCTTAGAAAACACAAAGACACAAAACCAACGTATGAGTCTTATAGTACTTTTCTGCAGCATAACAAGCCGTGTGACTTTTGGAATTTTGTTAATTATAAACAATTCCAAAACTGTTCAATATGAAATTTAAGATTTTTGCAGTCTCCAGAGGGACAGTCTTTCAGTACATTTTAAACAGTATTTAACAATTTCATGAGTGTGGGTTTGGTTTTGTTTGTTTAAGTTTTTTTTTGGTTGTTTTCTTTTTTTTAAGAGTCAGAGTAGCTCAGGTTGTGTGATCTTGCAAAAAGTTTTGTAACACAAGGTATGAAGTTTCTGGAGTCCAAAGGAGTTCTCCAAAGTGAAATGTGTTTTATATATAAATTTTATTTCAAAAATTGTATGAAAAATGAACACAACAAACATGATTTTCCCTTCTGTTGAGGACTGCTTCTATTGTGTTGACAGTTAAATACGTTCTCAGTTGCAGAAATGAATTTTTTTTATCAGAAGTTATGTTGTACATATTTAAGGTTAAAATTTTTACTACAAAAGGTAGAAAGAAGGGAAGATTACTAGGTTCTGTGGGACTATGAACAGCAGCAGTATGGATTTATGGCAGCTTAAAGAGATGGGGTTATTTTTGCCTTTGCTTCCTAGGTATTTATTCCCTTTTTATCTGTTACAGTGGCACTTTCTTTTATCTGGTGCATGATGAATCAGATTAGGGAACTGATCTGGGAGAAGCTGTCTGACCCAGTTCACTGGTGAAAGGGAGCAGGGCAGAAGCAACTATATATGGAAGACATACAGTAGTGCTGTAGATTTGTGCTGGATTGAATTTGTGGGACTTGCACACCATTGAGTCTTTTCTCCTGTAAGTATTGCTTCATCTGCAGGAAAATCCCTAAACTAGGGGAGGAATACAAATCTCATGTATTGGCAGTATTCCTATGCACCTTTACTATATTTATTATTAATTAAACCATGCGTTTCAGTTGTAAAGAACATTTCAGAAACAGAATAGATCACACTAAACCTCTAGGACAAACTTGGTCCATCTGAAATACATCAGTATCAAGGTAGGAAAAAATTCTGTCGGATGGGTCAGTCTGTTGATAAAAATGCATTTTAAATCACCCAGTGAGATTCAAAAACACATGATAGAGGTGAGTTATTTTACTTTCTGGTGTTTGCTGCAGGAGGAGATGAGAATTTTATGGTGTGTTTATGTGACGTTGCAAACATCAGGCAGTGTGAAAATGTTAAGGAACACAGGAAATTTCTTGTAGTAGACTATGTATGCTTTCACATGTTCAATTGATGGGGTAACCTACTTAAATCTTAGCTATTATTAGCTATTTTTATCAGGTTTAAGTAAGTGAGACTCCAGTTGAATATTTATATATCTGTTTGGTGCAACAAAAAAGCGCTGATCTTACCAAAGCCAAGCACAGGTATTAACAGTGTTAGAAATTTTTTTTTCTCCAAAAACGTGAGTGCTTTTTAAAAATAATATCAATACTCTTCAAATGGAAATATGTTTGTCTGGCGTCATTTGACATCACTCAGTACAGATGTAATGAAGAACTGTGTGTGGTATTCTTGCCAGCATTCTGTACCCAGACCTTGCAGACTCATGCAAAATAATATATGTTTTTTTTCATTAACAGCTCTACTGCTCTCTACACTTTTGGTGGGAACACGTATTGTATCAGCAAAGTAAATGCTAATTAAATAGAATTATATATTGAGCATTTCATAATAAATAATGATAAGCATTTAAATAATATCATTTAATAGTATTTTTTAAGCATTAAAACAATGATCTTTTTTTTTGAACAGTTGACCTATTTTCATCAATCCAACATCTGCTTCCATGGCAACATGATTTGAACCAGGAGCAGAATCATGAAACTCCCTTCTTTTTCTTATGGATGGATGCTAACTGGGTGCAGCAAGTGCAGTTTTCAAATAAAGAAGTAGGTGAATGTCCTTAAAACAGGAAACAATAAGCCCTTATTAAAATAATTTTAAAAGAGTTATATCCCATAGTGTGTTTAGTTCTTTAGGCTCTACCATAGACACATACTTCTGGTATGAACCACAGGGCATTCGAAGCAAGCATCTCTGCTTGTGTGAAACCACTCCAGCTCACCTCTGACTGCTTACACTGATTTGAACAAACTGAGGAAATTACTCTGAAGAAATTTGGTGAATAGTTGGAGGAGTGGGTTAAAATAAGGTGTAACTTTAATTCTGCAGTGCTTTTTTTGTTTGTTTTTCTTTGAAAATTGTTGGCAAAGAGTTTTGTTCCTAGTGACTATTTCTTTTTGACTTAGACTTTCATAAATTGGAAGAATGCAAGTTAAATCAGTTTCAGGACTACTCTGAAAGATGAGTCCAAAAAATCAGTTGTATGTACAACACTTTGTGGTGATTTTTCTTTTAAGTTTTTTAAACAGTACATGAGTTGGGCGTGATTTGAAGCAATAGCTGTAAAATACAGTTTAACATGAATGTATCCTAATCTCTAAAAGTAACTCATTGTGTATCCAGCACTCCAATGTAGTAAACTAGTGGAAAGCTTTTATGCAGAGGTGTATTTAGCCTGGATGTTTTACATCACATTGAGGCATTTGGGGATTAGCTTGGAAATAGTAAGTAATAATGAAGGGCCCTCTTGGTAGCTGTAGTATGAAATCTGACCTTAGAGTCTGCAAATACAATTTTGGGAAGAATGTAATCAGCTCTGGTATAGATGAAAATGAGGACCTTAGTGTAAGTACAGGACTAGCATATTTGTAGTAAACATGGCTTAATAAACAATTGGGCTGTGTGGATTTGATTTCTTGGAGTCCTCATAAGGACATGAAATAGATCTTCATGAGTTTCATAAATATATATATGTATTTAAAAGCCAGTTCTGTAAGAGGTATGCAGTAGAATAAGGGAAGTAACCCTTTCTTAAGCTTGGGTGAGGAGGTGAGGCCTGGTGAGGAGGAACTGACAGTCCATTTATCAAAGGCTGGAAAGCAGGAATCATAGCTTGTTAACAAAGCTGAAAAGTTAGTGGTGTTATGTTTAAAAGTGATAGCTGATCCAACATCAAGGCGGTTGAGAGTTGTTTGGTACCTCTGCTTTTCTCTAGTGTTCCATTTTTATTAAGTGTATTTCTTCATCAAAGGCCTCCGGCTGTACGATAGAAACTCTTCAAGCTTCTTTTGAGCACTCTTAATGTAGTGGCCCCAACACTCAGTCAGCTCGGCAGTAAACTTGAGAGTTGTTTCTGAAATCATGTGCCAAAGAAACTGGGAGACACTACCAGACCAGTTTGGATTCTAGTAGATGAGAAGGTATATTTATCGTCTGGTTCTAGGCATCATCATACTTTAGTTTCTATATAAACTTGGAAATTAGTAAGCGTTGCATCCTGAGGGCAGGTGAAGGCCTTTTGAATCCACTTCCTGAGCAAAAGCAATCTTAGGTGGCTTGTTACATCAAAATTAAAGTATTTTCGCTTTATTTTCTTTAAAAAAATCCTTAAACATTTTGCAACAGATTTCAGTGCTATCTGTTTTTTCCTGATACATCTGGGAATTTATTTATTTCTTATTTAAAAACCAGTACTAGTTGGCATATACTTTAGCAATAAGGTACACGACTAGTATCGCAGCAGGGTGGCACTGAGGCCTGGTTCCGCCTGGTACAATGTTCTGCATGTGTGGAGCAAACAGCTTTATTTGTGTGGAGCTCAGGAGGAGTTTGGGGTTTAGCAGATATGCAAAGTACACTTACATATTGGCCAACTTTACATAGTAAAGAAATGAGGAAAAAAAAAAAAAGGAGAAAAATAGGCAGCATCAGCTTCTACACATGTGTAAATCCATTGACACTAATGGAGTTGTAACAGTGCAAAGTTCAAGTAAAAGCTGTACATAAGGCGATTTTGTGCTAAATAATTTCTGTGTTTGTGACAGGTACTACTTTAAAATGCAGTAGCTGCAGTGTTTTACATGCCAAATCATAGAATAGTCTGGGTTGGAAGGGACCTCTGGAGATTATTTGGTCCAACCTCCTGCTGAAAGCAGGACCCTAGACTGGGTTATCCGGGACCTTGTCAAGCTTAAGCTAAGGCTTGAATAATTCCAGTGAGGCAAAGTCCACCACTTCTCTGGGCAACCTATCCCATTGTTTAATTGCTCTCATGGCAAAGAATTGTTGTTTTTTTTCTAACGGCAAGACAAAATTTCCTTGAAGCAACTTGTGGCCCGTGGCCTCCTGTCCTTTCACCGTGTATCCTTGTGAAGAGGGCACTTCGTCTTCTCTGAACTACCCGTTAGGCATTGAAAGACTGTAATTAGATCTTCCCACCCTCCTGAGCCTTCTCTTTTCTAGGTGGAGAAAACCTGGTTCCTTCAAACCTTTCTTCGTATGTCAGGTTCTTCAACCCTGTGATCTTGGTGGCCCTTCAATAGGCCGCTTTTGTGTTTTCAGCATCTGTGTTTTTCCAAGTTGCCAGTGCCACTCTTAAAGAAACAAGGAGTGCTTTTCATGTGTGCTTGTCTCCTTATATTTTTCTGCCAGTTGCAGTGTGTCTTCTTTCTTAGTCTTCAATCTATTTTCTCTTTAATCAGAGAAAATCATTGAGATAATTTCTGGAAGCAATTGTGCAACTCTTTAACTTTTCTTACTACTGAATTTTTTTTGGCAACAGCATCCAGGTATTTGTCTTTCTGAATGCTGATTCTTTTCTGTGTCAGTGTGGTTTTTCTATACTGATATGCATGCTTATGTGCGTGCATATATACTACATGAAGGTGTTTCATTTACAGGTTTTGGTTGGAATACTGCTACTTCATGTAGTAGTTTGTCAGTTTTTAGGTATAAATGTAGGGAGTAGTTACTGGTAGGTATTTGATGTGTAGTTTAAATTTCTATCTAATACTTTGATTTGACTTAAGTTAAATATATAGGAAAAAAATAACTGATTATTCAACTATAATGAATAAGTATGAAATAGAAAGTTATACATAAGGCTCTTCCTGAAATGTTTCATAGTAAGGTACAAACCTTACTGACAGCTTTACTGTTCATTTTTAAGAAAATACTTAGCAAGCTTATTCATCAGGTATTTTATTTTAGTAAAACTTATACTAACCAAGACCCATCTGTGCTTGTACTTGTGATGAAAATACAGAAAGATAAATGGGAAAATGCACTTTATGTAAATTGCGTAATTATTTGGTTCATTGATGTATACATACATAAAATAATTCTGCAGCATTACTAATTCTGAATGTTAAAAGAGGTTAATCCAAGCCACTGGTGATTTCAATTAACATCGTTTCTGTTTAAGAATGCCTCTGCCTCAGCTGTGAACATATACATAAGAAATCATATCCAGAATTCCTGTTCTAAAAATCTTACATATATGTTTTCATCAAATAATAATTTGATTTTTATATTCTGTGCTAGATAGGTAAGCCACTGCAATTCAGTTTATTCCTAGATTTGCAACTGTGAGCCATAAATATTGTTTGATATTTTAATTTCAAGCTGAAACCCTGGCAAAAATTATCAAAAGATGCTGAGTAGCATTGATATAACACTTAGTGGAGGTTCCTAAAGGTTACTGTAGTATAAAGACTTAACAAAGTTTACTGATTCTTTAGTGTTTGGCTACATTTTATAAATAATAATGAACTCAAATTTCTGCAAAAGATTCTTGAAACTGGAGGTTTAGTTTGAATATATAACTATCAAATATTTTAGATAAGTTATTCTTCTGAGTAACAGGGGAGCAGATTTTTCTTAAGGTGGTTTTTTTTCTCACCTCAGTGAGAGTTTTAAGCATTCAGATGGGAGGAAGATTTATGGGTTTGTCTTTATAAAATCTTATAAAATGCTTGCTGCTGAACCAGACTTCTGGGACCATATCAACAAGGTAAAAAAAATTACAGTTTTGCTAGTTGTACATTAATATGGACTGTATTTATTTCCAAAATCAAGGTTTATCACAGATCTTTTTATTGCCATCTACTGGTTCTTTTGAGATACTAATTCTAATTTAGTGTAGATTTTTGGTCACTTTGAATAATAAAGTTTAATGGCAAAAGCTTGTCAGAATGAAAACAAGCATAAAAAATTCAAAGATCCAAGTAAGTTTGTAGTTGCTGGTTGTATTCTGTAGCTTTCTGCTATTACAGAAATTAAAATGCATATTAACATCTATCTTAAATAGTCCAATGAAATTTTGAAAGTCTCAGATTTTCAAACAGTATTTGTGCATTTTCCTATTTGTTACTCATTTTAATTTGTTCATTCTAATTTTCTGTTCTTTTCTCAAGCACTTTTTCAGTTTGCTCTGTTGGAAGTTGAAAAATAATCACACAGATGAATGAATCATGCTGTTCAAACCATGTACAAACTCTGAAATGATAAATATTGGGTATGCGTCCTAGTGTGTAGGAGAGCGAGAAGACACTGTATTGCATCAGGTTTTTCAACCCTGATAACTGAAATGTGTTGATTTATTTTACGACTGTGTATACCCCTACTGGAGCATTGTATTTTGGCAGTAATTTTCATTCCTCAGTTTAGGAGGACATAATTCGGAATGTGATTTTGTCTTTAAATAAATGCATGTCTTGGTTGTAAAGGTGGGACTAGTTGTATAAAATACAGCTTTACTATTTTATTTTTTTAAACAGATTTTTTTGATCGAGTTGAACTTGTAGGGTATACAAAGGAATGGCTGAGCTAGGTCAGATCATAGAATCGAATCATAGAATCATCATCGTGGGTCTATCTAGGCCAGAATCCTTTCTGCAGCAGAGACCAAGGGAAGAGTATATTAGTATAGCCAACTATGTAATCATGCCTCCTCAAAATTAATTCACAGAATCTGGTGCTTTGCGGCATAAACCTTTTTAAAGACCTGTCTCATTACTGAAAATGAGCTGGTCAGAGCTGCATATGAAAGTGTGCCATGTTTTTATACAGTGGCATATCCACTTTTTTCAAAAGAACTTGAAGTATTTTATAGTAAAAAAACAGTTAAGCAACTAATATAATCTTAATAAGTAATCATCTTGGTTCTACTCTTGATTTTTCTAGCTATTCTCTGCTTTTTTTTCAGTTGTATTTTCTGTGTAAGAAGGTCTTTGAATTCTGAATTGGATACTGCCCGTGTGGGTTTGACACAGTGGAGGTTAAGAAATTGCTGGCACAGGAAGCCCTCTCACTGTGAAAGGAAATGTGGGAGGTGTCTTAGTAGAAGCAATGTTAGCAAAAAGGGAATACTCTCTTCTTGCAATCAGCCGGGTGGTGGTAGGAACAGGGAGCTACAAAGGGATCAGGTGCTAGTTAGCCGAAAGACCTCAACTTCCAAGAAGAATCAGAGCAATGCTTCAACTAACGTTAGGATTCCTTCCGTAAGAAGCAGAAATGAGTATGTCTTCTGGGATTGTGCCATTCCTCATGAATTTAACATAATCTGGTAGATAGTGCTGTATTTTTAGATAATGCATATACTAGGAAGGTTGGATGGGGGAGATACCTTAGGAATTCTTTTGGAAGAGAGCGTGTAACTATGATAATAAGTCTTCAGAAGTGTCAACCTGGAAAAACAGGAGGAGAAGCCTGAGTAGGAATATTTTTTTCTGTTCCTTCTGGGATTGTGCAAGGCTGCCAAAATGACAAAACTTCAAAAGGGAAGACGAATAGAGAACAGATCTTTGGAGACAATTACAAGACATTTTAAAGACCTTTGTAAGAATCAGACTTTCAGAACTCCTTAAAACTCACTTAGCTTAATATTTCCCACAAAGAAGTTTCCTTTAATGTATAAATATGATATTTCCAGCTCAAGCCTGATCAGGATGTACAGCTTCCATGCTGGCAGTTGGAAGTTGAATGGGCAGACAAAAGCCAAGTTAATACCTATTAATATTCATTGTTTACCTTCCACTTGATTAAGATTAGTAATTGTTTAATGACAAGATAGAGTATGAAAATTCAAAGCCTCATGGCTTCACAACCATTCCAAGGTTGACTTAGCATTTCCTGGAACTGAATTACTTTGTTTTGTAAATAACGCATTAGTTTATTCAGTTAAATTATTTAAATTATTTTCAGCAAATGTGATATCTGTAGCTGCCAGCACAAGCCTGAATAACGTCATTTCCTAAAGAATAGGTAGAGCTATAGGATTCAGGTACCGTATTTCCATACATCTGTGATGTACTTTGCAGTAGCATTTCTTTGTGTTGTTCTTACTAGAAGTTTTCCTTCTCAGGGACTGTGGTGTTCTTCCTGTCTCCAAAGTTTTATATAAACCAGGACATTTGTCTAAGGTGGTATGTTTTGGCTTTTTTGCTTGGTTGGTTTTTAAACTCTGTGTAGCATTGGAGGATAAATCCAATTCATCATTTATATCCTCCGATGGCTGAGAGGGAAAATGTGTGGCTCTGAGCAGGTAAGGGAATCCAAAGGTAGAAAATGTGGGGTTTGCAGCTGCAGTTGGAAAAGAGATAGAGAACATACCAGTCAAAGTGTCTGCAAATAGCTGGAGAAAGCCAGTCATGCTTGTGTTGGAGCCTCTGTATTGTCGATTAGTTATAAAACACCTCTTTCAGAGAGAATATTGTTGCTTGCGTGCTTTCCAGTTAGAAAACTGCAGAAGAATTTGGTTTGCTTTTATTAAATTTTCTTTGCAATAACTTCTAACACTCTGGTTTGCAGTGTAAAGCCTTCTGGATCAACTTCTATGTTAATTTTGTTGACTTTGTTACACACCTACGTAGTGTTGCAAATGTAATTAGTAGTCATTTATTGGAAACTTGTAGCATGAGTTCTACAGTATCCTATTTAAAAAGAAGCTAAATTCGTTGCTATAGTTTTTCCCCTCCTGAGGCTCTTTAGAAAAAGTTCCAAAACATCATTTGCTTTTTAAAATCTGTGTTTATAAAAAAAAAATAATCCCTTTGTTTTTTGTTTGCTTACTTTGTTTTGTTTTTTTGACTGCTGAAACCCACCTGGCACTCTTAACTGAAAACTGATTTTGGAACTCAAACAGTGGTAGGAAGTGCAGTACTGGACTGAAAGGCTGTAGTATAGAGTTAATTATTTTTTTTCTAAGTCTCTGTGAAAACGTTTTATTAACGCGGGCTAAAGATGGTCATGAGTCATGCTGTAAAGTAAATGTCAAAAGAAGTGGGGCTTAATTACTTAGTTTTTGCACTGAATTTTTATCTTATACTGGAAAGAAGTGCCAATCCAGCATTTCACTCTTCTGATCAGAAGAAATTAGTGGAATGATGTGTAATTTTCAGAGGGATTTTTCATTAGCTGTGGCAGTGTGCAAGCTGCCTGGTATGCTGCTGCTTTCTATTCTGATACCTTGAACAGTCCTTTTGAAGTCATGGGAGATTTCTAATGCATGTCTATAATTGGCTAAATCTCTACAATGAATAATACAAAGGAGATACAGTTAGAAGCTGCTGAGAATTCATACACCGTAATATGTTTGATCAAGGTTAGTTTTAGTCAGAAGATTTGTTGTAAGATAAAAAATAAGTGTGTGTGCATGTTGGTATGTGTGGTATAGGGATTACAGATAAACCAATATAAAGTATAAGGGTATCTTTTATTAAACTTGAAATACAGAGTTTACAATACTTGAGTTTATCTGCATCTCAGTGTATTTTTTTAAGAAGTTCATAACCATTGCGAATTCTGAGTGAAATTTGTTTTAAAATCCAGTGAAATGGGAATAAACAGTTTATTAAAGGAAATTCTTAAATTTTTACTGCTGTAGCTTAGGAAATCTGAATTCAAGTACTTTCTTGTTCTTCTAGCTTCTAAAAGGCTTCATTTTTAAAAAAGATGGCTATACTAGGAGTAGTTTATAACAGATAAGTTATTAATGCATCTTGAAGATTGGTGTGTTGGAAAAAAATTGAAGTATTGGTTTATTCTAACACTGGTTGCATTTGGTAGTCCTGCTTTATTTCCTGTTATTTATAGGAACTGCAGGAACAATCGGGAGAAATATAATGAGTAGTAGTGTGACATCTTTCCAGTGTTTTTCATGCCAGTTTAACAAAGTAATTCTGGAGAAAGTGTATTACATTCCTTTAAAAAAAGTATAAAATGTGTATATAGGGAGGATTTGAGGGTTAACTCCTTAGACGTGAATAAGGAGTCCGCAACCTGGACTGTAGAGTATTCCTGTAAGTGCTCCTATTTCAGTTTCGCTCCTTGTTGTAATTACAGGAGACTATAAAGTTACTTTTAATTTCTGACTGCAAACTGTCCTTTAAGAATCAAAAGCAGAGCC
This sequence comes from Limosa lapponica baueri, assembly GCA_002844005.1. Lineage (NCBI taxonomy): Eukaryota > Metazoa > Chordata > Aves > Charadriiformes > Scolopacidae > Limosa > Limosa lapponica. The sequence goes on along the minus strand of KZ506282.1, from coordinate 108,574 downwards.
AGTAGCGAGAATGGAATGTGGCTGTATTCCTCCCCGCGGAGACAGCGGGTTGAAAAGTGACACTGGTACCATTATCTTACTAGGTTCGTGAGTTGGTCTTCCCTAAACTTGGGTGGTCCTGTCACAGCCAAATAAAACTGGCTTTGGGTATGCCAGAAGGAATGAGTGAATCTGCCATTTTAGGACTGTTAGGGGTGCACGTCCCCATACGGATGCTCTGTTATAGTATTATAATAACAATTTTACTCTGGTATAAATCTTTAAAATGAGCAGTTCAAAATCCGCTAAGTTTTCATTCTGTTTTCCCTATCTCCTCCCTTCCTCTCTGACTGTTTCTGAAGGTGGAATGAGTAACATTAATGGCAGCTTGCGCTCCCCCCCTCCCGCCAGTGTAGATTAAACTCTGAGATCTGTAGTTAGAGTTTAAATACAAAATAATTTGTATAGCAATGGATCAACAGCTGTATGTTGTAAAATGTCTTCTAAAGCTGAAGTGTAATAGCACATACAGCTGTATGATATATTTCTCAAATTTTAGCTAGGGAAGCTATATGCAAGAATTGCCTTTCTAATAGAAACACTGAACAAAAACGGGGAGGGAATCCAGCTTCCTTTGCAATGTCACGTTGTATTAGTAATTGCAGCTGTATCTTGCTTTGCTCAGCTTCCCTCTGAAGACATCTGAGCTGCAGAGATACAGCAAGCAATAGGAGCATGATCTTACAAGCCATAAAAGAGACAGATGCTTGTTTTGATCCCACAAACCAATGGTGGCTAATATGTAAAAAGTTGTATCGTGGCTTCTTTTTAAAGTTTGGGAGAATTACAACTTTGACTCTTATTTCAAACAAAAGAAGCCTCCCATCTTGTCATTTTCCATTAGTGCGTTGTCTAGAGATTTTGCCTTGCTACAATAATATTGATGCATTTCTGCTGCTGCAAATGTGTATACAATTTATAGCATACAATGATAGCTTAGATTTTATTGGCAAAAAGTCAAGACTTCAAGATAAATCTGTGTTAGATTCTTTGTGCATGCTACCATCTATAGCTGTAGTTTGTATAGCTACATCTGGAGAATCAGTGTTGAGACTGTGGAGAGCCTGAGAGGGCTATCTAGTGTTTCGGGATCTATCTCAGACAGAGCTTGACTTTGTCAGGATGGGACTCAAGTGTGTGTTGTCCCCCCTCTGCTCCCGTCTATCCTGTTTTTCAGCAGGAGAAAGCACAGGTGGCTGTTTGAAAGTGGAGGAGCTGCAGTACAGTGCCACAGCTCCTCCAGACTGGCTGCCTGGAGAAGGAATATTCAGTGTTTTGTAGACCCTGCCCTTACGTTAAGCTTATCTTAACTTTTCTTTCCCTGCTCTGAAGCAGGATCATGTGTATCTTGACTAGCCCTAGGAGATGTGAGGTTCCTGGCATGGGGTTTTTCAGCCTTCCAAAGTAACCTATGCATGAACTTTCTATTCTTGTAGTTAGAAACCTTTTAACCAAAATCTCCCAGTTACAAGTTAAGCTGACTGCTTCTTGTAATACAGAAGAATAATTGGTCACTGCTTTCTTTATGAGATCTTCAGACTGCTATGATGTCCTTCTCTTCTGTTTTCTAAACTGCATGAACTCAAAAAAATCTCTCAGCTCTTCCTCATAGATCATTTCTTTTTAAAATACTTGGTTTTGTTCTTATTTGGGTTGTCTGGTTTTATTTTTTTTGATTTTAAATTATGATACCTGAAACCAGGTACAAGTGCATAAGCTTTACCACTCCTAAGTATAGAAAAGTTAAATTATGTCCTGTGTTGTATGTGATGCTCTTTTTAGCGTGTCAAAATATTTTTGTCTTTGCTGCAATGACCTTGTACTCCATCTTTCTTTTTTTCTGAATTGGTACTATACATCTTTCAATGTGTAGCTGTTTGTTTTTACTAAATCTCATGTTGTTCATTAAGGCTATTTCTTCAGTTTTTCAGGATCACTGAGTTCTAATCCTGCTCTTCAGAGCAGTTGGATTTCTCCTTGCTTGATACCATATGCGCAGTTTTTTAAGCAGATTTTCCTGTTCAGTCACCAAAATTGTTAATGAAGCTGTTGAACTAGGATCTGATCCAACACAGATATGTATAAGCCCCCATGAGATAGTACTTCCAGTTTGCAGTTGCTAATGATTACTGTTGGAGGGATTCTCTTTTCCAGTCAGTTGTGTGCTTCCCTAACTCAGTAATTTGATTTGGAGTGTTGTGAGAGTGACACAGCTACTATCAATCTTGTCAGAGTAGTTACATTTACTTTTATTGTTGCTTCTCAGCCTGTGTTTGAGGTTATATGCATCTCTGCCCTATGGTTTCATTTGTGAATGGCTTTTCAAGGAATTTCAGAAATATGCATTGATTTTTAGAAATTGGTTTTGGGCTATCAAACAAATGATAACAGAATGTGTTGTTCATCCTCTGTCAGTGTTCTCTGAATTACAACCAATTAGTGTTATATCAAGGCCTGGGCATGTCTGTGTTGAAACATGTGCATGATAGGCAAAAATCACACAAAAAGGTTCACATAGGCCAAAAAGTTATTTGGGGTTTTTTTTTTGTGTGTTGATAAAGTTCTGTTGACACTTGCATTTCCAAAGAAATCTTAATTTTAAATTCTACCTAGTAGACTTAAGGTTTATCCTGGTGAGAAGAGATAGGGGTATATTCTGTGAGCTGGTGGTGTGCCATGCTTTCCTACACTCGCTTCTTCTCGGAACAGAAGGAAAGTCTGAGGTGTTCTTAGGTAAGCAGTGTTTTGTGGAAGGTGGTTGGTGACCCCTCCCAGCGTAGTCTCCTTCTTGTGAGATTGCAAATACAGCAAGGTAGTGTCAGCTACTGAGCTGTTAAAAATATAGTGAAAGCTTTGATATGGCCAAGCACCTGATAATTCTGTTTCATTAAAACTGCTGAATATGTGCAAATATGTACCAATTAAAAACGAGTGAACTATGAAACACGTTTCTTTCAGTTTGTACAGTCCCCTTGGACCATTATTGGTGTAATAACAATTTGCTGGATTGCTGCATTAGAGAAAGAAGACAAGTATGTGGATGGGAGATTTTTACCCATACTTGCTAATCTAAAATATAGCTATTTTATTTGAAAACTATTCTTCTGTTAAGAAATGGTAACATAATATTTAGGAGTGTTTGACGGTGCTAAGTCTGGCCGTGTTTGAAGCTGAGTTGCTATTTGAGATAAAATATCTGATGCATTGGCAACATTTTGCCAATCACTGCCACAAACATAGGTCTGAGTTGGTGGTGTTTCTGTTTTCAGTTCACTGACTAGTATTTAAAAGTAGAGAATAAATATACTTAAGGAAGGAAAGGAAATGCAGCGGCTTAGAATAGAAAGAACACAACCATTCACTTTTGATTCTGGTAAACAAGGGTTTGATTAAGTACTAATGTGTAGTGGAGTTTATTATCTATGTATTAGTATAATTTTTTGTAAAAATTGTAAAATCTGGAGAATTCCGTGACATTATGCTAAATTAGTTTTGTACCTTTGTTGACAGTTCCACTCTTTCTTGATTATTATATTTTTATCTTTGGATTTAATACGAAACCAGACGCACACGCTTAAGATAAGGTAAGCTTGTCATCTTCAATGAATAGCTTTCAAAAGAAGTTGCAGATATGCCATTAGTAGCTAAACTTTCATTAGGAGACACTATGAGTAAAATTTTTGTCCTGGAGAGGAGATGCATAGAAACTCTGAATATGGTAGGTCTCACGATTATTTTACCACTAGAGGGCTTATTTGTATAACAGTGAAAAGTGTGCTTGAGAAGGTTGCCTTGAGACAGCTTGCTTGTACTTCACATGGTCCAAGAAAAACCGAGAAAAACACCACATATGGAAGTGTGACATTGAGAAGATGGGTATCGGACTATGAAGTTAGGAGTATTGTGAACTAGCAATTTGGTATTCCTAGCTCTTTTAAACTCAGAAAATGAAATGAGAGATTGTATCTCACTCTACAACCAGACATAGAGGCTGATTAGGAGTAAGAAAACGTTGGAGAAAATAAATGAAAATATTTAAAGAGTTTTGCTGTTTCTTTCTTAAAGCACATCTGACAGAGCCAGGCATTTTTTGACATCAGTTACATTATCGTGGTTTCTGCTTTTCTTTTGCTTTTCATCACAGCTGAACATTTCTTCATTTTTACAGTCCACACTGACATGCCAAGGTATTTCCTTGGGAATCTGCTTAGGACAGAATGTGCCTCATTCGCAGCGCCAATGAGAATGCCAGTATCCTCTCTTTCCTGTTCATAAAGCCTGAGTTGTAATGGCAGAATATAACATCTCTTTTGGCACTTCGCAAGAGCCGCTCTTTTGTTTTTAAACATTGTTTGGCAGTTCCTTGGCTTGTCAGCACTGAATCTGTGGAGACAGCTTTCCTGAAAACTGCTACTAGCTTTGGGTTTCTGCATGCATATGCACTTAAAATTAATTTTTGCAAAGCTAGAGTTGTTGGTCTGATTCTGTTCTTTTGTTTAGAGATCCTGCAAATTCTATTTAATGAGTCTTAAAATTGTGGTTGTCATTCTGAGTTCTGTGTCTGTCATTAGCAAGTATGGAATCCCTGTTGTGGACAGAGCAGCTTTGTACTCGCTCAATAATGTCTAGATACATTGTTTTGGTTTTTTTACAAACAGTACATACAACTTTGCAACAAAACTGTTGGTTTTATAGGAGAGTTCTTGCTGTTGCTGGTAGTGATTGCACAATGAGGAGTTGAAAGAAAAGTTTGACAGAATATCCCCCCTTAATTTTTTTTATTTTTTTAAGGCAAAATCTTCTATTTTGGAACACAAAAAAGGAGTAATTGTCTACTTTTTATTTCTATCTTGTTCACTGATATTTCTTTTCTGAAAGAAACATCTCTTTGGAAGTTTAATGTTCCACACCACTACAAAGCTGTGTTTCTGTGCAGATAATACTTTTCTCATGTGGTGAAGTGGCTTGGTATTACAATGCTGTGACGAAACAAACGGTGGCATGCATCACCTTTCAGCGCCAACTTGGCTCTTAATAGTTGCAGATAAAAGATTTGGTTTCTTTTTTTTCCCTCATCCTGTTTCCCAGCTGTTTCCCAAAACTGTAGACAACAGTGACTTCTCTCATGAGTGTCCCTGGCAGCTGGGAGACCCAGATGCCAAGTTCTGGCTCCCAAGCCTTGACCTCTTCTTCAGCGTCTTTTCTGGTCTCTTGGCTTGGCTCCTCCGCTTGTTGCTGTGGCAGCTGCGGAATCGTCTCTGGAGCTGATCGATGCAAAGCTGCTCATTCGGATTCTGCTTTATTGTTTGTGATGCCACTTCTCTTAGGCTTATCTCAGTGAGGATTATCTGTATGTTTTTAATATATTCTAAGAGTGAGAATTCTTAAAATTCTCAAATTGCTGTGATACAAATATTAATTTTTAATTTTCTTACTGTAAATAGAAAGTGTTTGGTTCTATTTGTTTGGAAGTAAGAACAGTCTGAGTATAAATACACAGCACAAAGAATAGTAATGCTCCATCCCTGATGTTTTTGTTTGGAACTAGCTTTCTGGATAAAAATAATGACAGAAATTTCATTGTATGAATTTTTTCAGCAACTTTGTAAAGACCAAGTATGTCTGAGACGTGGTTAAAAAGACTTAAAAGGGTTGTGCTTACAATTTGAAGACCAGCATTTATTGAATGCATGTTACCTATTCATGCATTTAATATCTGTAGCTATGCATGAAGAGAGACTACTCTGGTTTGAAAGAGATTCAGTAGACTTATTAGAGATGAGGCGAGAAGCAAGCATGTGAATAGAGGGTGCAGGAGCAGGCTGTGTGCCTAAACCTTGTTTGAAACAACTGGAATTTATGAAAAGGAAACAAGAATTACAATATCCTCTTTGTTTTATCTCAGCAAATATGTAATTTTCATGCCCAACAAAGCTGTTTATTGAAATGCAGTACCATTGAAGTCAGCCTTACAGTGAGAAAATACAAAGAAATGTCTAATGATGTTAGAGGTGAAGTACTATCCATGTCTTTAGCAAAACTCTAAAGCAGGACCAAAATCAACGTTTCAATGAGGATTACATGGTTGCACACTGGCAGAGGGTGTGCAGGGTTTTAAGAAAAGCTGCTGTAACTAGATAACCTCTGCGTATGTTTATCGCAGTGCCTGTGGTTGTATTTCAGAGCAGAAGAAAGTCATAAATACTGAGTAGAGGAATGTAAACTGTTTCTGAGCATTCAATAAAAAAAAAGATGATGGGGAAAAATCAGGTTTGACCCTAACTACTCACAATATGTTACAACATAAACATTCTTCCTCAAACCACCCCAAAATAGCTGTGAAATAAACAGAGAGATTCAGAAGGGCCAGTATCCCATCCTGCTGGAGGAAACAGAGAACAGATATTCCATATATCAAAGATCATCCATATAAATGACAATTTGGGTACTGATTGCAAGCTGGATTTGGGAAATTCCTTATGGTCATGCATTTTAGGGACTTACGCCATTTTGAGGTAGTCAGGGTTTGGTTGCACCCACCAAAAGATGTAAAATGCCAAATCCTTTTGCCTCGTTTCCACCTTGCATCCCACAGGTTTGACCACCGTTGCTTATGAACCTGATTGGATTCCTGAGGAAAGTTGTCCCATCTGAAAGCTTATCTATTTGTCTGAGAGAAGAAAAGTAGCAGAACAGTGCAATAGTGACATGCAGGAGAAAATGTAGAACCACAGGAATGGGTAAGAATCCAAAGCAGCTCCAGACTGCAGAAATACTAGCTCAGGAAGAACCAGAGTCTGTTTAGTTGGGGTTTTCATTCTCATAACAGTTTGTGACACTACTGTATACTGAGTTAATACTCCTTGTTTCCGTGAACTTGCCATGCTCTCAGCCTCAGCTGTTTGGAGAGAGGATTTAAAAAAAGGAAGTTCAAAATGAAATGTGTATATGAGTCATTTCAATACTTGGGAGCTTTTTGTAGATAGGGAACATCAGGTGCGTAACTGTACAAGGGGTAGGAGAAAGAGGGGACTAGGTTGGAACTATTAAAACATATTTGCGTATCAGTTAATGATTTGCCATAATTTTTAAGGCATATATTAACTTTCTAAATCTCTCCAGAAGTATACACTGTAATTTATACAAGTAAGTTAATTCCATACTGCAGCCACTTCTTAATTTTTACCATTTACAGCTTAAATATTAGAAACAAAAATAAAATAAATTTAATATTGTAAATGTTAATGCCAAGATTTTACTCTAAGTGCAAAGTAAATCCAGAACTGATTTAATGTTACTGATTTGTGTTCTTTTAATGAAAATATACTTTTACAAGACCTTGGGTGTTAATTTCTAACACATTGATAGTTTTATTTTATTAGCCAGTTGTAAATACATGTTCTCAAAGAAAAATTCAGTCCAGACCCACCTCCAGATCCAAGGCTCCATACGTTCCCTTGATAGCCTAAACCATCATCCTCTGACTTCTGGAAATCTTTTAATGTGGTTTCAGGTTTTGAATCTCTGTGTTGGTGCATATTTGAATCTAGGTTTCAGCTCTGCCTATGAAGACACATAACAGAACACTGCCTTTTTTTTGCACGGGAGAGGCCTTTTTAATGCTGGATGCCACGAATGCTGGGCATTCTTTGAAAACTTCTCTTGTATCTGAGATACGAGGGGAATGTTACTTTGCTTAATGGGTTTTCTTATATTTGTGCATTTTCATACCCGTGTTATTGCCTCCTGCTGCCTACCAGAGAGCATTGGCAACCACTTCCAAGTGAATGCTTTCCTAACTTTATATAACCTTCTGCCACTGCGTGTGTGGTTTTTGGAGGTTTTTTGGTCAGTGCTCATTCAAGGCCTCAGTGCTGTGAGCTGATCTATTTTTATCTGATAATTGGTTTTCCTGCTTGAGGGATTTGCACATTGTAGATGAAGGTACTGGTTTGCCTTGTCCCTGTATGATGTTTTTGTTTCCTGGTGAATTGCCATGTTTCTTGGTAAAACTGGTCTGCACAGGAGTCTGGTTTGCACTGGTTGCTCGGTTTATTTTAGAGTATTAGCTGCAGATACCTTGAATCAACTGAAGTGTAACTGAAGGAAAAAAAACCAAATGTAAACACTTTATGACTCTGAGAATCACAAAGTTCAGAAATTAATTACAAATGCTCTCTTGTGTGCTTACAGACAAGAATGTTCAATTTAAGGACATCTCTATTTTTTATACAAAATTAATCAGTTGATATATTATATGTATTCTTAAAATTGATTTAAACTAAAATTAAATTTCAGTATTTGTGAGTTAGGAAACTGGAGTTGAGGGATGGGGTTGTTTTCACCAGAACTAGACATTAGTCCATGTATTGGTGGAAGGAAAATGAGGACTTGAAATTCCTCATTCATCTAACTTACATAATTGAATAAGTATAAATATCTTGGGATTTGGTCAGTTTACTGCAGCTAATGCTATCTTCTTCCCATAGAATGGAACCCCTGCCCAAGGTGATCGACGGCATTGACTTGTAGGCTCAGGCTCACTTCCTCTAGCAATAAGTCTATCGGCAGATTTCTTTTTCTGCATCTAGCTACATGTTTCCACTCATGTTTTCCACTCCTTTATCAGAGGCAACATCCCGTGCTAATCTGTTGTGAAAGTACTCCTATATCCATATCAGTCAAAAGGAGTAATGGTAACTCATATATATTTGCTTATCTGACTTGAAATGGATGAGGGGCCCATGACCTTCGTATTCTGTAAAGGTCATCTTGGAATAACTGGCTTAAAAATATCCTTGGAAATTACTATATGAAAAAGTTGGAGAAGGAAGAATGCTGGAAAATGTGTAGTTGTCAAATGAGGCACTATGCAGTGCACGATGCTGGTAATTTGCATGATGTTAATAACTGTAGGAGTTGCTGAACAGAAACAGGATAGTGAATTTAGGTAGCTGATGGATCTTTTAAATTAATCCTGAGAGCTGAAGTTTATTGTTGCATGGAAATAATTTATTACCATACCCTTTCATATGTAACCTTATTTTGTAAGTTTGCGGCAGATTTTCCTATGCAGCACTTTAACAGTGTATTTAATTAGAGATGCAGTTCCATTTTTGTGATGATATTGACATTGATAAAAAACTGTGAAAAGGTTGACACAGAGCAGGATCGTCTTTGTGGTGAACAAAATAATAAAAAAAAAGTTTGTACAGTTTTGCATAGTAATGGTTTTTCAAGCTATTTTTCCATAACTGATACGCTTTTATTTCCCATTTTAAATTGTGAGCATTATGTTAAAACTCTGGCTAACTCAGTTGCATAACAATGATATTATTCCAAAGTGGCATACTAACATTAGTTTGTTTAAACTGAAAAAAAAATCTGTAAGACAGATGTATGTATTTTCAAGCTGATGGTTAATTAGCCAAGGTTAATAAAAAGGAGAGGTAGTATGTTTACAGCCTGTTAGCAAAGTGAAAATATAGCAAGTGGGATTGAAGTGCCACTTTATGGGACAGAGCTAATTATGAAAATGGAGTTTATAATGGGAAAGATAATTTTATAGTCCATATGTGAGTTATCTCCCTAAAATATAAATTAGCAGTATTTTTTTAACTGTATCTTTTATCTTTTATTTTCTGAGTGTGTTGACTCAGTAGATTTATTTATTTATTTATTTTTTACTTAAAATTTTCTGAGTGAATAATGCTCATCCATTACTGCATTTAACACTGTTGTGCTGAGTGGTGATTACCTGCACAAACACAGGACATCTCAGCAATAGTGTTAAAAAAAAAAAAAAGTTTACATGTTCTCAATAGTAACGTGTTCTTTTTGGGGGTACTACACAGAGATAATTCAAAAGAAGTTTTTTAAGAAGTTTTTGAAGTTCAAGTCTGTCGTTTCACATTGATTACTTCTAACGTGACTGCATGAAAAAATGAGTCAGGCCTTATTTGAATGGGGCTCTTCACTATTTAATACATTTAATATTTTATTAAATGCATTTTCATGTATGCTGTTTTGTTGTAGCACTTGTTCTTTAAATGTTTCTCTTGTATGAGGAACTCTGAGTTCTGCCTGGAATACTTTTGCTTCTTTCTGAATAACTGTATAAGCTTACAACTGTGATCCCCATTAGACAGCTAAAACATTTATCAAGAAGTTAGTGACTTGGATTATGTTACACAGTTTGTTAGGGTACATCCAGGAATAACATATCAGTATCTTTATTTCAGTGTTACGCTGCACAAGGTTGTTCAAAATGTTTGCTCAGTAGAGGGTTATTTTTACTTTCAGCTAGTTACCTCATAGCTCTTTCTCCAAAATAATTTTGAAATGCAGGATGTGTAAAAATATATAGTTAAGTGAAAGGAACTTGTAGGATTACGTTTGTTACAATGCTTCTTTTTAAATGCTTCTAATATTGAATATCCAATGTTACAGATATCTGTAGTTCCAAAAAGAACCTTGAAATGAGAGAGAGAAAGTTTGACTGGACAAATACCGTTACCTCAAAATTTAGACAGCTGTTTAATTTTTCTTTTTGATGATCTGTTTTTTTTCTGAGTTTTAGCCTGAGGAAGTTAAAATGCCGCCAGTGTAATTATTTGGTGCATTAATTATGTGCGTATACTGCATGAACTAAAATTCTAACAGGCCTCCAAAGCAACACGCTCTGCTCTTGTACTAGAATAAAAATATCTGCAAGGAATTATACTGAAATAACCCTAGTTGTATGAAGTACACTTTATGCCGTATTGGTGTCACTTCTTGATTAGACAAACTCTAAGCATTTTTGATATGCATTGCATTGTTTTGGAAGTTGGCCTTTCTCCCTGCTGATTTACCAGGGTGCTCAGAACTCAAAACAGTTTCTGCTTGTTTTAGTCTTAGAGCTTTAAATTCTGTCTGCATTAGCATTTTAACCATATTCAGGAACTAGATGGGTTTTAAAGTTCTTCAGTTTTGTTTGGGAGGTGAGGATTTTAATCCAGATTAGCACTAAATTGGAAAATGTATTTGAATTCTGATAAAGGATAGTTTTGGGAGGTTTTTATGGAACACACTAAATGGAGAAAAAGACAACAAGCCAAAACTGTTTCAGTCTAGCAGAACTGTGGAACCAGTTTTCGGAAATGTTTTAATTGTAGAGTTTTTTAAAAACAACGGCAAATTCTTATGCTTTTTTCTTTTATGCCTCCCTAGACGTAATTGATAATTTGCATTCCTGCCTACAGATGTTTCCCTAGTGACAGGATGTTTGGGCTGTGGAAAATAAACTCAATGAAAGTTGACTTAAAATAGTTTTAACAGGTATCTGTTTATGATCAGCAGTAACATAGATGTGGTGCCAGAACAAGCGAAATAATGATTTTGCTCGATGGAGAAGCATCAGTCTGTAATGGCTTGAAATGAGAGTCATCTGAGCACTTAAACGGTTTTTCGCTCAATATTGAAGGCTTTTTGAATAGTGCACACAGAACAAGACCTGTTTCATTGTTAGATAGACACACTGTTTTGCAATAGAGTAAAACTATGCTGCTGATCCTGTGAACCAATAATATAATTTAAGTGAAGAGAAATGTTTTAAAACTGTGTCAGAGTAGCTAGTGATATCGCGTACGTTGCCATATTATCTCAGCAGTTGGGAAAATCACCTAAGCACAAATAAATGGCCTGACAAAGCCCAGTGTTCTGTTTCATTTTCCGTTTGCAGACATGTTTTCTCCTGTTGATTAAAAGTATGTGGAAAAATGTGTAATGATGGGGTTAGAATTTGGTACAGGGGAATTACTTTATTCCTTCTCATTATCTGATACATACTCATTCTGTGGTAAATGATAGAGTTATTGTGAACTTACAACTCTAGTTTCATAATGCAGCTAAGATGCTATTTTAAATCCCAACTGTGGGAAGCAAACTTTGGAAAAAAAAGTATTACATAGGCAAACGGGATGTCATTTGCTCTCCTTTTCCTCAGCTTGACACTGAACTGGCTCTGCAAGTCTCCTGTGTATACTCAGGAATATTTTGAGAAAAATATTTCAATATTTATATCACACACAAGCAAACAAAACCAAACAAAACAGGCAAAACAACAGAGTTGGGAACTCCAGTGGGGTTAATTTAGCTGCTCTCTTCCTCTGCGGTTCAGATTTAATGTATTTATTTATTAAAGCACAGATTAGTCTTCTTATCTTAACATCTAGATGATATTTTGAGAACAAAATCGTTGTGCAAGTCCATCTCTTTTTAAAGGAAGCTAATGATGAAACAGAGATTCTAGCTTTGATCAGTGCTGTCAAAGTTGTTTTGCAGTAGTTGCTTAAAGAAAATATTTTTATTTTTTTTAAGATAAGTGTTAGGATGGATCCTACATTCAGGGATGTGTTTTATACATGAATAGAGTAAATTTTAGGGTTAAAAAAAAGCCTTTTGATGAAAACAACTTATTTGGTCTGTTTCCCTCTAACCAGTGCTGCACAGTGATCAGGCTGCAAGGAATAACTGATGTGTTTTCAGTTACATTTTTCAAAATGTTTTATGAACGGAAAGATACAGATAGAACCTCTGGCATGAGGAGTCCTGAAGCAGTGGTTTGCTTACAGGTACACTGCGGGAAGCTATCATTACCCACTTGTCTTTTCTTCTGCACTTTCTTCCACGAACAGGATGTTGGATGTTTGTGTGTTCTGTTCTCAAGTAACACAATAGCATTTATTTTCACAACCTTCTAAAAGTAGCTTTCACATTCTTCTATTTTAAAACCACTGTCAAATGGGTAGGGCAAAGGAAGAAGGGCTGGTTTGAGGAGACTTGGAAGGTGAGGGCAAAGATACAGCTTCTCCACCACACGTTTTCTGGGTAATCTGCAGTCTGCCACTGCTGTCAGCACTTATTTCTTCAGAGCGTATTGTTTTAGGCAGGGCAGGTGGGGTTTTTTCTGTGCAAGCAGAACAGAAAAGTTACAGCTGAGCAGAAGCAGAGTCAAAAGAAGAACGGACTTGGAGTGAAGGAGAAGACAAAAGAACACCTGCAGTGCTTCTGCGGGAGCGACTGCCTTTCCCCAAGCCGTGCCACTGAGCAGAGACTGAATGCTACGGGTTTGAGAAAGCCTGAGCACTGGTGCGAAGAGCATGATGGCAAGGGGAGAAGGCTAGTCTATGCACGTCTGGGGGCAAAAGAGAATTTGGGCTCTCTGGGGAAGGGCTGGAGGAGCTTGGAGACTGTACGATCTGAGTAGGATGGCGTACAAAAGCATTGGGTAGGGGTCCTTTCTGAAAAGGTGTGGGTTTTGTTTGCATTTTTGTACATCTAACACTGAATTCCTTGAAATGTATGTTTCCTCCTGAGATCTCAGAAAACAGGCTTTCAAGCCATTTTCTTGGTCTCTGGTATCTTCTTCTTGATTTTCAAACTTTGTTGGAAGGGCTCTGTTGCTGTTTCTTGTCAGATAGTGACAAACTGTTGGTGGTTATCGAGCCTGTCCATGCAATCAAAGGGAGTCATTCAAGAATAGCTTGTACTAAAAGCTACACAAAGTGCTTAGAGGAATTGCTCAAAAGGCGTATTCCTTATCATATCAGTGATCAGGAGTATGCATTGGCTGCTTTTTTTGGGGTATATTTATGTGTGTAAGGGAATGGGCGCTAAAAGATTAAATTGACATACAATACTGATTTGAACAGTTACAAATTACTCTTTGGAAGATCTCTGATGGTCTTTCCCACTTGTCTGTCTGCAGGAATATTCAATACTAGAAAAATCAATTCATGGTTACGTGTGATAACATAATTCTCTCCCACATCTCAAAAAAAAAAAAAGCATTTTTTGAATAAAATATGCTTTTGAAAAGCATATTTTGAAGCATTACATTGTGGTAGATGCTGCCAGGCAGACATCTGACTTTTTTTTTTTCTGTAGTTTAACAATGATCTTAGAGGAGGAGAAACTTAAAAAAATACTACATAGTTATTAAGAAAACCTGTCTTAGAGTGGGCAGATGGTTCCTGTGATGCTGTTTAGTAGCTTAGGTCTGAAAGGATGTGAAAAGAGATGATAAATCATTACAGTGGAGTGTTATTCCTCTTCAGCTATTACTCTGCAATAAATGATGTTCCTGTGGTTTTTTTCTTGTTGCTAATAACAACATAAACATATCAGTTAATGAGTCTTTATGTATATTGGCAATCTTGGTTTGGTTTTGAAAGGAAATATCCAGGTGCTATAGTGTTAGAAACAATAAACTACCTTTTGGAACACTTGATCATTCCTCCTGTACTTGCTTCTGGAGTCTCTGTAGCATGTAGTGAAATGTAAGGCAAGAAAACACATGGCTTTCCTGGGCATGAGGTGGAGAGAGAGGACTGGATCTGTACTGAGGGGTGTTGCTAGGGGTTGAAGAGAATATTATAAAATATTCTTTAGTCAGAAACATGGTGACCTTCTGCAAGGCCTGGGAAGTGAGACTGATACTGCTAAAACTCATACTGAGACAAATACATTGAAGTTAATTCCAGAAAGAAATCTTTAACCTCTTATTCAGCTACCTAAAATAAATTTTCTTTTAGGACAGGTACAAATGTTAAATGGAAAAGTATGGTGATTTCATACTGAAACTGAAAATTTCTAACTTTAGAGTTGCTACCTTCCATGCATACAGCCCTAAAATTAATTTCATGCTTGTCTATTCTTATCAAAGCTTTGTTTACAATAATAACTCTCTCTAATTTTGCTTCATTATTTCTGTTGAACTTCTGTGTTCCGTTCTTCCTTCATGGTGGAGTTGGACTTCAAACCCCTCTCTGCTTTCCTTCCTCCTTCTGTTCCCCAAGTGACAGCTGCCTTTGTTTTTGTGGCTATTTCTGTACACTGTGCTTATATATCTTAGCCTTCATACCTTATCTTATCTGACGCACGAGCTTGCTTTCCTTAAATCCATAGAGGGCGATTATATATACTGCTTTCTTGCTGTTAGGTTATTCTGACTAACGGTTGCTCTACATACACTGTTACAACAAGGGATCCGGTGGTTTCTGGGGCTCCCCAACAGCAATGCTGGCTATTGCTATATCTTGCCTAAAATTCCTGTAATATTGCCACAGAACTGGCTACGTGTCTAATGAAAAATAATGGAGAATGAGCTTTTTGGACCTTATGCTGTCCATGGTGAATAGAAAAAAGGAAGAGGGCCTTACAGAATGGGATAAACTATGGCCTTAGAGTGCATCAGTTACTTTTTTGGGCAAATCTACTACTACTATACAGTCTTTCCACATTATATATTTACCAGTGTGACATAATTCAGAGTACTCAAGTATTTCTGAAAAGCTTTTCTTTGTATATGTGTGACTTTTCAGTGGATGCTTTTTGCTTCAGAACTGTATTGCCTTTTTTCTGTGGAAGCTAAAAATTAAGACGCAAATGATGTATTTACGGTATCTGTTGCTCAAGTAAACAGGCCCAGGATGTCAGGTGGAGACTCTTCTGTGATACCTGGAGGAATAGAGAACAAAATGAATTGTTTGGTGTCTGTGTTTTGTCAACAACGCAGGGGACAGTCTCTTAAAATAGCTCACTCTCCAAGCCACTCGTGAAATAGATGAGTAGTAGTTTTCAGAAATGAGAAACTGTGAATTTGTTAGTTCATTCTTTCTTTCTTTTTTAAATTCAAAGATAGCATTTTAATTTTCTTGTATACTTGGTGCTCTGACATGCAGTATTTGAGTTGTTGTTCTGAAAAAGGGATTAGCCAGGCAGAAGGGTGAACAAAATTAAAGACATTTGATTATTTTTGTGTAAGTGTTTATATGCTTCTTATGTAACACAGCCAGCACTGTCAGCCTGGAACTTTTCTGCCTTTAAGATGTATTTGGACCATTGCAGCTACTATAAATCTGCTAAATTGACAGATGTGGATTTTTTTAGATTATTTTACCAAAATAGCAATAAAACTTGAGTGTCGGTAATTACAAATGCAATTTAAATTTCATTCTATGTGTTTGAGTGATGCTTTGTTGGGCTTCACATGAGTTTTGTCTTTGCAGATTATGGTTATTTTTTGCTTTAACTGTCTATGTGTTAATTCAAAAAAATAAAACGATTAATTGCAAGATGTATATCTTTAGCATGAGGTCAACTGATGTAACATTCTTATCTAAATATGCCACAGTGCTTATTAAGATATAAAGTAATTTGGCATAAGAGCTAACTTATGCCTTATTAAAAGCTGCATACAGCTAAGTGTGATTGCTTCGTCCTGTTTAAGAAGATTATCTTCTTTCTGTTTTTAAAACTGTAGCATCTTTCCTGGCTAAAGATAGAAGGAGGACAATTTAAACTTCTGATAAGATAGTGTAAGGGCTGTTTGGGAGCTTAATAGAAATTTAGTTGATTTTAATTAAAAGTCAATAGAATCAAGTGCACTTTAATGTTACTCCTTTACCATACTGATAATTTACAGATGGATCTTATTTCAATAGGAAAAAGTGACTAATGGAGGTGACAAGAACTTAATGGATTTTTTTTTTTTAATGGATTGTTGCTCTGCTTTCAAAAGCAGACTAGCATTGAACCTGTCAATCTTTGTAAAGATCCAAGCATCTGTCACACTTACACACAAATACAGTTACTGTGATTTAAAATCTGAATGCTTACCCTTACCAGTTGATAAAGGATCTATTAAATAGTTTTCCCCATTCTAAATTTATGAAATGCTGGGGGTTAAAATGAGTGCACTCAGTGAACATGCTTGGATAGCCTTGTTCATGTGTGGTGTTGGAAGGCTCTGCCTATGGCTTATGCCTGAGAGGTGGTAATCACTGTATCACCCAGCAAGGCAGTCAGAACTGCATATATTCATCATTTCTGCACGATGCTGCTTTTGGTGAGTTCATACATATTTATATCTCAAAAAACTTTGCATTATAGTTAAACAGGATGTTTAAAGATACGTAATAGGTAAGAAGTTTGGAAAAGGAAAATATGTAAATCAAAGTTATGTATTTACTGGAATAATTTGTGTCATGCATCCATTTTTGTTACTACTTATTCATTATTACCTATGAATTTAAGAAAGTTATACTTAGAAAAGGTCAGCTAAGGTTTTCTGGTAAGCTTTAAAGAATGACTGGGGACAAAAGTATGGGTTGCTCTATATGAAAATAGGTTCCTTGAACAGAAAACAAGCTACTTTTAATCAATATATAGAGATGAGATTTTTGAGACATATGGATTTTTATTTCTGAACAACTCTGCAGTGCTATGTGACATTTAAAGGATAGTTGAGCAGCTAAATGAAATGCCCTTGTTTTTATTTTCCTAGACCTTGGTAGCTAATAAAATGTTGTAGAGGATGCTAAAAAAATGGCACTGCTGCAGGAGCTCCCAAATTTTATTTGAAATGAATGTTGGTAGAGGCAACAACTCCCTGTTTTTATGTCTGACTGTTAAACTGCTTTTTTTTTGGTAAGGCTGGTAATGCTTATGCCAGATCTTAGGAACCCCATACATAAATTCATGAGTTAGAAGAGAGGATAAGTGGTTACTAGAAAATCTAGATCCAGACCAAGACCTTTGTAGTGCCTACAGAAACCAAAGACACACTAGAGTGTAGACAGTAGTTAAAGTGGTCAAGAGAAAGCAACTAACAGAAAGACCTTGTTTATCAAAGTAACTGCAATTCCACATCCGGATCTGCACGTTGGTGATTTCTTGGAAGGAAATGGTACAGAAAATACCAGAGAGTCCTACGTTCTGTGACTTCAGTGCATCTTTACAGTGTGCTGCTAATCCAGGCAGCTCACTGTAAACTGCTGGGGTTACGTAACGAATAATTTCTGCGTGCGTTAGATTGATTTCTTGCATTGCTAGTAGTTACATTTTATGAAATGGCAATAAAACAACCTAAATTTTTTGAAGGATGGAGTTAATGAACATACAGAAAATACTTGCAAGAAAAAACTGAACAGATATCTTGCAACTTTTGATAGCTGTGTAAAAAAATGAGACCGAGTTCTAATCCAAATGGAAAAGCAATAATAATAGTCTATTTAAATAGTGCATAATGATTGTATGGGCTAACCTCTGGAAATTTGCAATTAAAGTATCTCCAAAGGATTGAACAGTTTCAGATGTTAAATCATTTTGTGCCTGTCTCCTTTTACACTGTCATTTCTGTGACTGATCTATTCCATAAACCTGTTCTTGGGTTCTGAGAGAAGTATAGATGAGGAATAGCACAGAATGGCATGAACCTGGAAGTGGAGCACTCCATCGTGGCCAGAGTGAGAGACTTAACCCTGTGGCTTAATTTTCTCACTGGGCAAATATCTTTACTTACCTCATAGGGATACTGTGACACTTCATATAGCAAATACTTTTAAGATGTTTGAATGATCCTCCTTCCACCAAACCAAGAAGAATGGAAGAGAAAGGCTGAAGCTATTCTTGTATTAATTATTTACTCCCATGAAGGTGGTTGCTAGTTACCTTCCTGTTCTCAAAGTAAACATGGGAAGCCCTTTATGGTTGTGTAATGCCACTTTCAATATAGAACAGAATGGATGACTCAAACTTATCACCCACTTCTGAAGGGAAAAGATAGCTCGGTTTCCCATAGTCATTTTAAGGAGGGTCCTAGATGGCTTTATGTAAATTCCAAGTCTTTCGCAAAACGTTTCTATCTACAGAATAAGCTGTTAATGGAAGCAGCATTTGCAAATTATAATTTTCATTCACATATGCTTTATTTCCTATTCGTGATTGCTGTCAGGATCTTCAATTCATCTATGACAACAGAGTCACATTTCTCAAGTTAAAAATAAAATACCTTCACCAATTATAGCTGCATGCAATATCACCTGAATTCTGGTATGTTTTTCGGGTCTGTTCACTTTTCTTTTTTCCTCTCTGATTGCATATTGAAGCACCCATCTCTGTGTCTCACTAGTTGCTCAGATTCCAGAGTAGGGAGATTTTACAATTCTTTTCTTTTAACTGGTTACATTTCCATTATTTTGGTTCTCAGGTCTCTTAAGCAGCTGGCTTGACCTGATTGACAGTTAATCCTAGAATGAGAATATATCACTTCTCTTAATTTGGAAGCTAACAATTATGCCCTGTTAATTTCATGTGTTTTAAGGCATCCTAAGGTGCTTACCCACTTTATAGGTTTTTATCCACTCAGGTTTTCCTCCTCCTTGAAAATGTCCTTTATTGCATATTTACTAACAGAAGTTTAGAATAATATTGGGAAATGTCAGATCCCTTTGCTTGTTAGAATAACTCCAAGGTACACCTAAATATTTACTATACAGCAGCATATTAATGGCATTAAGCTATATGATATGTTAGTTATTTTCTTATGTTAGCCCTTTTAGACCCCACATATGCAAACCTTGATGTTTTATAATTTTTGGGGGGTATATGTTAATCTTATATGAACAGGTGGAATTTGAGTTTAGACCATTTTCTAAGCCCTTCCAAGGTTATTTCATCTTACAAGGGCTGTATGATATCTGCTGGTGGTTGAAATCTTCTTGAATGATTGGATAAATTTGTCTGTCTTTCTTACTTTTCCTTGGTATTCAGGCCCTCAGTAAAAGGTGGCTACCTGTGCTCAACTTCATCATATGAAGTTCATCATATGAAGTGTTTTATTTTCCGTTTGAGTGCTCTCTGCAGATTTGATGTCCTTCTTTGAAGTTCTTTGTTTCAAATGCATTGAGAAGCTTGGTTCCTTTTGGGGGTGATAAGCAGAAACAAAAA
>KZ506282.1:48755-88752 GCA_002844005.1 Limosa lapponica baueri | reverse complement strand
TCCTTTTGGGGGTGATAAGCAGAAACAAAAATGGGCAATAAAAAAATCCCACCACCTCCATTATTTAACAACTGCCTATTTCAAAATAAATCTCTGAAATGTTGCTATTGGGTGCTACCACATTCTTGAGATTTGACTGAAAATATGCTTCATCTGAGGAACTGTTTTTTCCCAAATTGGTGCAGCACAGGGTCAGCTCCTTTTCTTCTATAAACAGCAAACAACATTCTGCGTCATGAGACTTAATTTGTAATAACAGGATTGCTAGATCCTGTATCTTATTAAAAAATCAATTGTAAAACATAAGGGAAATACTAAACTTGTTTTGGAGTCATTTACTAGGTGAGCCTCTGAATTCTTGGCCTGTTTGTTCGTTTTGCTACTGTCATGGTGGTTCCTTTCTACTGCCATCATTTTCACTCTGTTCTCACTGCTTCCCATTTCAGAGAAAAGACAGTTTATTTCAGTGTTAATTAGATGATTTTTGTGTCTTTTGAAATGTAAGCAGTCTGGTTTCTAGGGTTTTTTAATTATTATTTTTATGGTTCTTAACTGTTTTTTTAAATTATTCTTCACTTTGAAGTAAAAAAAAAACTTTATAGACTTTATACATTTGACTAATTCTTTAGTTAATACTGACATGCTAAGCTGTCAAGACACTTTCAGATCATAAAATGTAGGAAAGTTCCTTTGCTACTACAGTAAAATTAGAAACATTTTTTCACTATTACGGAAAATCTTGCCTGAAAAAAGAAATTATGCAGCTTTGCAGTTTTAATTTTCTGTTGCTGCTGTTTGTAGAGCGTATGTGGTGAATGAGCATGCAGTATTGGGTATGTTGACATAATGGAGTTACAGTAGATTTCAAGTAAGTTAAAAGTAAAATGAGATTACTGTAAAGGAAATTGAATAATCAGTGTTTTTCTTGGTTTGGCCCTTTGGGACTCAATTTCATGTGAAATACAACCTCTTAAATCTGACTTTCAGCTAAGCAAAATTTCAGTGAGTGTGTGATACACGGATGAACACTTTACTGGATGTTTTTCAAATTTTCGATTCAAGTTCTGCTAAAGATGTTACTTTTCAAATTATTCTTGGTTTAAAATTAGCTCCTTGCCTTATGTTGGCTAGCTTCTGTAGAATATCTTACAAGTATTGTTTATAAAGCAGTCTGAAACTTAATGGTTTGAACTGTCTATCACATTATAAACAGGGTAGACTATAAGACTAGTGATAATAAGAACATCTTACATGATATCAGGTTTCTTTATAAGCTACAAGATTGCCAAATGACATTTGCACTTGTGAAAGTACTATGCATGAGGATACAGGGGTACCTTGAAAATGGGTATTTTGCATAGAATGCTTCATGCACATAAGAAATTATTGTTCAGGTAGTTGCAGATTATTTGTATTGAATATTTCTAAAGATGCCAGGTTTTAAAGCCAGAAAACCACTGAAGTTCTCTTGCCACTGGCATCACTTCCATCATCATATATTTTCAGTTCTTGCTTTTTAAAAACTTGACCTTGTAGTTTTTTGGGTTTTTTTAAACCAATTGCTGAAAATTATGCATTCTTGTACACAAGTTGCAGAAATTGTGACCCTTGGTACTTTGTTTCAAGCAAAAATCTTCCTTGCCATATAAGAAAAAAACCAAATCCCCTATTTTGCGTTTGACTGCCTTCATTTCTTGTCATTCATTCTTCTTTGTCCCCTGAAGTTTAGGACCCTTCTGTTCCCTTTGATGTCTCATTTGCATACTTTAATCAAATTACCCTTTAATTTTCTTCTTGGTAAAGAAAGGCTTCTTTGCTCTGCCACTGTGATTCTTTAATCATTCATAGGAGGTTTTTTCTGTGAGCTTTTTCCATTTTTTCAGCATTGTTCTTGATGTAGGGGACACTAAATTTCCTATGCTTTTCCAGTACAAGTCTCATCAGTACCAGAGGCAAAGTAATTTTTCTTCCTATCTTCTCCAAATTCCTTTGTTTACCAGGTCAAGTACAATATTGCTATGCTGTCCAAAGAATAATACTCAAATGATGAGTAACCAGTACCCAAATCTCTTTCTTGAGCTACTGCTTCTGAGGACAGTGATCCCCCATTCTGTACTTGATCTTTGTGAACATTTGTAGATACAGCATTTCATTTAGTTGCTCTGAAAAGTTTATTTCTTAGTTGTATGCAGTCAGTGAAGAGATGTAGTACCTTTCCATCAGCACCTTGGTTTCTTCAGAATTTATCGCTGCTTAGGCACCACTGGTTTTTTCAAGAAATTATTTCACTTTTCTTCCAAATCTTCAACAGCTGAATATTTTGATCAGTACTGAGTGGTTATGAGATGGTGCATGTGCTGCTTCAAACAAGGTACAACCATACTAGGATGATACCCTTGAGCTCTATCATGTCTCATTTTGAAGGCTATTTGTATCATGGTGGTATGTGTGTTTAATCAAAATGTTGTGTAAAATCAAGTCACATGTTTTCAGAATACTACATCAAAATTGTTGCTTTTTCATCAACCAAGTTTTATAATGTCCTCAAGAACCAATATGCACTTAATGTGATACATTTTATGCTAATGCAAGTTGATTGGCAGTAATTGTTCATTGTTAGTGGTGACAAGAATTTATGACTCAGGCGTAAAACAGCTGGTGACGGTGTAAACCTTCTGTGTCATGCTCTGTGTCTCTATATAAAATCCTTGGGGTAGTTTTATTTGTATACTCATTCTTTTTGATCTTTTCTAGTTAGCATGATGTGTCATAAAAACAATTGCATTACTCAGGAATGAAGACATTCGGGAAACTTAGTTGTGATTGTAAATACATGAAAAACAAAACAGCTCTGTTGCAGAAACAGGACCTGGCTTAACAACAGACCACCATAACAGAGGCTGTCTTCTCCTCGTTCCCTTTGGGATTCATGAATTTGATCTCAGATTGGGTGTGTGACATAGAGTGGAATTCTTTATTATCTGTAGGTATTTACTATTGTGATGGCCACACCAAGTTTACCTTTATAAGTATAATATAACTGTGCTTTCCAGTGACTGTGGGACTGTTAGAAATTACTGATGTAGTTATTGAATGCAGAATGCTGTTGACAAGTAGTCCTTGATTTCAGTTCACATAGTTCAGCCTCTTTTAATATGTCATTGCATAGCACAATCTATGGCACTTTTGGTTTTTGTAATTTTGTACTTCACGTTAACTTGGAAAGATGCTGAAAACGAGACTACATTTGTATAGAAGTGGATTATTAGAAAGTCAACAGAAACACAACAAAAACTGAAATGGCTGGAAATTGTCAGCATAAATTTATCTGTCATTGAGATCCTCTTATTTTTGCAGGAGCAATTGAAACAATTATATTGTGGTGTTGGGCATGGAAAGCTTGCCCCTGAAGCCCCAAAGAGCAAGCAGAAAAAACACTGTCGTTTTATCACTGGCAACTACCAGAATGCTCACAGCATCAGTACACCGTAGTTTTAATTCTCTGTTTCTGTTACATGCTAATTCTTTTCTGTTTAGTTTAATGTCAACACACTACAAGAACACATTATTTACGAATGTGAAACCATGTCCTTCGGATATGAATTAAATAATATGACTTTGTAATATGCAGGTAAATTATAGATTGGCCTTTTGAGTCGTGTTTAGAAGAAGGAAAAAAAGGCATTGTTTTCTGTCTCTTAAAAGAAATAGCTTAAACCCTTTTCCTTTGTTGCATGATGGGGCTTTTGCAGTAGTAGGTATATGTGCCGACGTAACCAAATTCCTAGAAATGCAACAGGCATTTCAGCATTGTTCAGAAGCTCTTATATAGTATTTTTAAACAACTAAAAATTTTAGAATTACTTTAATGGGCAACTTCTCAAGAAAGTTACTCTTTATATATTGTATGGTAGCTATGTTTGCTATCACTTTCTTTCACTATGCTTTTCCACTACAATGCCTTGTTAAAAAGATAACAAATACGACATTGTCAATAGTTCGATTTATTCTGTGCACACAAAGCTGGACTGTCTGGAGGTGACTATTCATGGTCCCAGTAGACTCAGAAACCTTGGACTAGTCTCTTTTATGACAGTGAGATCAATGCTGCTGTTAAAGCTGCCGAGTGCGTTTAGGCTATAATAATGTCTGCATCGTTATTTACCAAAAGAATTCCAGAAGCAGCCTATATGAGGTATTATTTGGTAAGACTATAGGTTTGGTGGCTTGCTGAATTTAAGGAAAGGGAAGGAGGGAAGCACTTGTTAAATGAAATGTCTAGACTCTTGTCTGCGGGACTCAATTGGCTCTCATCTATTTGTATATTCCTAACGCATATCTCTAGCATTATCATTTTTCTCAGCTGTCACTTCATGGCAACAAAGCAGCAGCAGCAGTGCCTTAGACATGGCATTTATAACTACTGGAGCAGCAAAAGAAAACAAGCAGTCATTCCCTATTGTAATGGGTTTGTTTTGTCTTTCTGAAGGAAGAAAGGGGCCTTCAGCTTCTTAAATATTTTTCTAAGATTAAAGTATGTAGATGTTTCTGTTCTCCATCAGTCTGGTATGTTTTCCCTTATGATTTTACACACACCTTACTTGCTTTGTTGTTTTAAAATCTGCTATACTGTATTATTTTCTAAAGACAATAACTCTGTCCACACTGCTTGGTTATGCAACTCCTTTCATGACCTGTATGGCTGCTAGTCAGACTTGATTGACAATGTTTCCTCTTAGACATGTTAGACGTGGATTCACAGCAGCACTCATACATTTAAAGTACCTTCTGACGCCAGCCTGAAACTCTTTTTTAAGGAAAAAAAAAAAAAGTCCCAGTAGCATTAATACCACTCATGGTGAAGGGAAGTAAAACTGAAACAGTATTTTTGAAATGTGAACTTCTAAAATAGTTTCAGGTGACTGACGCATGTCTGCACAAATAAATTCTAAAAGAACTCAGTAGATTATGTCCCATATGTGCATTTTTGTAGTTGTTTGTTTCCCTTCTTTAATGTTACAATACTTGTGACATGAAGCACCTGTAACACTTAATTATACATAACACTGTGCTGGTTCTGGCTGGGGTAGAGTTAATTTTCTTCACAGTAGTTGATATGGGGCTGTGTTTTGGATTTGTGCTGGAGACAGTATTGATAATACAGGGATGTTTTAGTTGCTGCTGGGCAGTGCTTATGCAGAGTCAAGGCCTTTTCTGCTCCTCACACCACCCCACCAGCGGGTGGGCTGGGAGTACACAAGAAGTTGGGAGGAGACACAGATGGGACAGCTGACCCCAACTGACCAAAGGAGTATTCCATACCATATGACTATATTCCATTCCAGCAATAAAACTAGGAGGAAGGTTGGCGGAGGGGTTGCTGCTCAGGGACTGGCTGGGCATTGGGCACTTGGTGATGAACAATTATTTTCATTTGAATCACTTGTCTTTCTTTGCTTTTATTTCTCTCTCTTTGTTATTTTCCGTTTCATTGCAATTTATGATAATTATTTTATTTTATTTCAATTATTAAATTGTCCTTATCTCAACCCATGACTTTTCTCACTTTTACCCTTCCAATTGTCTTCCCCCCATCCTGCTGAGGGGAGAGTGGGTGGCTGCGTGATGCTTAGTTGCCGGCTGGGGTTAAACCACAACAAACGCTCTATGTAATAATTCATAAAGACTATTCTCTTTAATACCACGTCAAGGATTTATTTTCAGAAAGCCCTTTATGTATGTTTACCTCGCCATTACAAAAGAATGAAGTAAAAGGAGACAGTAGATGCTAATTCTTATGAGGAGCATTTTGGTTTGCTGGTAAACACACGGTAATGATGGCAATACAATTTTCAACTGGAATAAAAGCTCTTTCCCCTGCATCTTCCCTGAACAAAACCCAGCCCCTCTTTTCAACCAAGACTATTCCAGGAGGTTGTGTGAGTAGCTTTTGAATTGGTTTAAAAGAAAAAAATCTCTTCTATGAAGAGAGGGTAGTACTTCTGTGGCTCAAATAATTCTTTTGTATGGTTTCACTTTCATGAAGATTTGTGAATTCTAGCTTGATTTCATCAAAGGTAAAGGTTTTGATTCTGCTACCAAAAAACACTAGTGGACTGCTGCATACCATACAGATGTTACTAATTTCAAGGATCAGGTATAACACGAAACCTTCAGATGATTGCAGTAGAATATCAAACACAATACAATGGCAGGATGAGTACATATATGTCAGCATGGGGTATTTTATAGTTAGGAAATACGTCTTGGAAGGACTCCTCATCCTTTTTTCTTTCCTGTCCTTGAAATACAGAGCATCTTAGTTAATGGACTGTAAAGTGGATGTGTCCTGCAGGGCAATTTTTTACCTGAGGGGACTGAAGAGCAGTAGGTGTTGTTTGGACTATGAATTAAGCATTTCCCATTTGGTGAGCAGATAACCAGAACACTTGATCTCCTGAGTGCTGGCCATGAGTGCCTGGCTGACTTGTATTCAAATTGGTCAGTGCTTCTTTAAAATAAAGAATTAAAAAAACAAAACATAACATGGAAGTGTTGTTCAGAAAATAAATAAATAAAAAATCCTTATTAACCCCATTGGTGGGGTATTAATTTTTGTTTGGCTTTGCTAACCTGTAATTTTGTAAAATCGACCTAATAAACGGTGATAATGTATACCGTGTCTAGTAGAGATTGGTCTTTCAGTTTCTGCTGAAGTGGAACACTGGCAGTTTAACTAGGCTGAGAGGAACAGTGATTTATTTGTGTGCTTCCAGAGCAGGGAAGACAGTGGCTTCATGAGAGGAACAGGAGGCAAAGCCGGTAAGGCCTATTAGGAAAAAAGCGATACCATGGCTTGAGGAGAGGCGTGCTAGCTAACAGAAGGAAAAACTGATACCATTGCTTGAGGAGAGGCAGTGTCCTGAGTGCTGGCACCTGGGCTTAATTAGTCCTGTTACAGAAGCATACATGATGGGACAGAAAGTGAATTACGAAAACTAGTGTGCAAAATAATTAGGTTCTTGGTCTTCACTCCTATCAGTGTTGATTTGCTATACTAGGCAACCTTAGAAGTCCAGGACTCCCATCTCTCTCGTTGGTGATTGTTGTCTTGGAAGGCATCGGTCCCGTGAAGTGGCTCACGGCCCCAGCTTCTCGAACTGAAAGGTGCAGAGAATGGTTGCAAAACACCTGAATCAATAGTGTGTGTGTGTGGATGGGAAGTACCATGTTGGTAGGTTATAAGCTCATGCCATAATGATTTCTCACCATCTCCTGAGGTTTTAAGATGAAGGTATGGTCTTTGCTTAATTCAGGTGAGCTCATTCATTTTATCCTAACCAACCAAAAGCTACTTTGTTTTCAGTAGGATGTTACCTTGGACTGATTTGCTTCAGCAAAGAAGGGGTTTTTTTGTTGGTTTTGTTTGTTTGTTTGTTTACCTCCAGTGAACACAAGGTCAAAGGGATTGAAGTGGATCTTAGCTATGGTATGTTGTTCTGACTGGTGTGATATTCTTTTAAGGTGTTTGCTTTTCTTTTTGTTGTTTGGTTGTGGGTTTTTGGGTTTTGGGTTTTTTTGGTGATAAATCGGTTCATAAATACCTGCAAATAAGTAGGAAAAAAAATGTCTCTATTCTCAGATGCTCTAGAAGAGAATGAAAAGAAACCAAAAAGCATTCAGTTTACTGTCTCAAACTGGAGGAATAACTCAACATTAAAATGAGCAATAGACAAAATGATTCATTCTGTAATACACAGTCAAATAACCTGAGCAACATATGCTCTTCCTTCACTCCCCACCCACCCCCTTTTTTTTGAAGGAGAGAAAAAAAAAAAAAGGTTTAGACTGTACATGTGTTAGTGCTCTGGTATCCAGGTTACGGGAACTTATTTATAGCTGGGTTCAGAAGTTGCTTCGCTGTCCTAAGAGGGTTTATTTTGTTAACATTTGTCACTACTGAAGTAACATCTTTAGCTTCATCATTAAAGGGGAGGTACCATGTTAAAAAAAATTAATCTTTGAGTTGCCAGTTTACCATTAAGCACTGACTACGTCTGAATAGCTACCTTGGAAATAATTAAGTCTCATAGCTTTATTCAAATGACAAGTTAATGCTTCAAAAATCTTTTGAGGGAGAGCTTAAATTATGTTTATCAAAGCAGGAAAAGGCTAGAGCAATATAGTTCTGTATACTGCGCATGTATGATTTTTTTGAAAGCTCTTACTACACTGCTGCCATAGGGGAGAGTGGATTTCTACCAAACTTTATAGTAACTCTAATCTGGAAAAACTGAGTTGTTTTTAACAGTGATAAAATGGTTGGTGCATTATTATTGATATCTGATAAATCTCCTTCCAGACACATAGTTCATACACTCATCAACATTGTGTTAGAAGTCTAACAAGTAAGGGACCTTTTGAAGATGTTAAAGCAAGCAGTACAGTACTGAAATCTTGGGAGCATCAGTAAATTTGAGAGTAAAAATGTTCTATTCTGTTTTTCTTAAACTTCATTAAACCTCCTTATTAAAACACTTTACAAGCAGGACAGCGAATAAGACAGACTGATGTACATTGCTATAATTCTGGTAAACCAGAAAGTCCATGTGTGTTGGATCCACACAGTTTCAGTATGTATATACCTGGATACTTTATTTATTTTTTTATCCTTGAGGGGTGTTTGTTCAACATATAGTTAAAGCTAGAGTATATATATTAGAGGCTTTTCACATAGCCACTTGTAAGTTTAGATTGGAAAAAAGCTTTCATTTGCAATATAGGAGCATTCTGGCTTGATCCTACAGGAAGGCTGATATTAGCTGTTTGTTTTGCATCATCTCTTTTTCTGTCAAAAGACTCACAGTTATCTTTTCAGAATTATGTGTCATACCGCGTGAAGAGGAGAGCCTAGAATTATTGATTGGTGTTTATTGTAGAGATTAGGACAGAGAGAAAGGTGTTTACTCGTTTGAAGAGTGTGCTGGTTCGCTGAGCTCCTTCTATCTCGTGGGAATTCTGTCACACTTGGATAAAGATGTGGGTTGATTTGTGTATAGTCACCATAAACAGCCTTATAGCTGTGGATTTTATCATCACTTGATGGCATGCTCATATTCCTCTGAGAGCTACCTGCGCGTAGACAGGCTGAATATGCAGCCATAGTAAAAAGCAAGATTTTAAAGTGGCTTTGTACTTTTTAAGGGGAGATGCCTTCTGGATATTATATACTTGAAGCTTGCACTGATGTCATGTAGAGTTGCTTGTAAAAGTCTGTGACACTTGTGTACATCTGTGACATCGGTATGGCTGTGGTTACATCCGCTTTTCTTACAGTAGGGCAGGTAGATCTTAAAAAAATGTGTCTTTTGGGGACAGTTCATGGGTGAGAAAATGAGATTTTTACTTTTCTAAGCTTACCTTGCATTTTTTTCCTGGGCTTAGAATGGAAAACTTAAATATTTTTGATAGCTCTTACTGTATTTCATCATACTGAATTCCTAAAGTAACTTAACTAGAATTTAATTCTTCAGTCATTTGTTAAAAGAAAAGCCATAATGCTTTTTTTCCCCTTGATAATTTAATGCAGAATTGTAGGGGTTTTTTTCCTTTGAACTTTTCTGGCCCATGAAATCTTTCAATTTTGTCCTCTTATTTACAAAGTTTCTTCATCCATGAATCTTACATTGTAAGTGATAAATACCTTCGCAATATCATATAAACTGGCTAAGAGCTCCATTTACAGAAGCAAAATATGTGTAGTATTTCCAGATTTTGTGGAAATGGATGTGCAGGGAGCAGAGTAAGCCCAGAGTAAGTCTTTGCTTTGACTGTAAGACCCTTCTTTACCTCCTTCATCATAGTATCTGTCTACCAGAGTACCTGACTGGAACTACTCAAAAAGGAATTTCCACTCTCTATTGAACTTTGAATATAGGCAACATTTTTACCTGTTATCTTCATTTTGTTCTTCTATATTTCTTTTCATATTTTTAGGTATTTTTGTTTAAGCTCAAGTACAACACATTCTTGTAAGAAAGGTCCTACTGTTGCTTTCTAATCCAGTGTTCGTGACCTCAGTTCTCATTACCAGAAACTGAGCTGTGATGGGAGGGAGGGGGAGTCTCGCCTAAACACACTGTCAAAATGCTTACATAAGAAAATAATGAAAGAAGAAAATAAAATGCACCCATTTAAAACTATTTTACTATTTGTTTAGTGAGCTTGGTGTTTTTCATTTTGATATGAAAATTAATTTATTTGTACATTCTAATGGTTGCATTCTGCAAACAATAAGATGGCAATGTAGAAGGAGTTTAATTTCCAGCTGGATTTGTGTTGAGAGTTTTATTTGCATGGAGTCTTCTAGAACACAATGAAATTTTTTTTTTTTTGTGGGATCTGTGGTTGTTAGGTAAAACAAAGAGCATGGAAGGAATAATTTAATATTTCTGAAGTTACTGGTAAAAGCTCATGAGAGCTCCTGGCCTCATTTACAAAAGTGCAGTAGTATTGGCTTATTGACCTGAAGCACTTGAAATAACTGTCTTAAACATGCAGAGGCTGGATTCCAGCTGAATTACCTGCGCCTGAAGTAATAACGTTATAGCTAATAACATACAAATGTTTTGAAAAAAAAAAAAGTGATTTGCAGTCTCAAAAAGTAGAATAATCCCAGAATTCTTAGGACACAAGACTGATGTGCTGGGGTAGTTGTGCATGCGAGTTCTTGAAAAGATTGTCATGAAATGGGGGACCTTAGATTTCAGTATTTTAATGTAGCCTGCCCTTCTAATTTGCTGCACAGCACTGGGGAAGTGGATTAACCTCAATCTTTTTTTCAGCAATAGAGCAGGGAGAATGATTTTGCTCTTTTATAACAGATGGTATGAATAGTTTATTTTATGATGAAAGTTCTAAGTGATTTTGTAATACTGTAGTCCCTCTTCCAGCTTAAGAGATGGAGTAGTATACAACAACCTACTAGGTAATCAAGAAACTGGCATTTGGGATTGCTGAAGGCTAATGAAGCTTAAAACGTTCACATTTGACTTGTTGATGGAAAATACTAAAATGGAAATACTAATGGCCAGGGGTCTTTACTGGTAAATTGACCTAAATTTTCTGAAAAGGTAGGAGACTCCAAAATTGATGTGTCACGTTAAAAGCACATTTGACTGCATTAGTCTGCACTGGGAGTTCATAGGGTAAGTAGACTAAAGGTAGGATGGGTGGAAGTGTGGGGGAGTACTGCAAGTTACTTATTTTGATCTGGAATTCCTCAACCACATCTGACAAGAAAATTATGTCTGAAGGCTTACTCAGCAATTTTAGAATACTGCTTTGACCAGAAATTCCTTTGTCTCTTCGTTGTTTTTAATTTCTTATTATCTGGGCCTGGGTCCTGCAAAAGTGGACTTATGTTTGTCTGTTTGATTTTCTGCAATTTGAGTGAATTTTCTTTAGCTGTGTAATCAAGGGGCTGCTGAACCAGTAAAACCAAGGTTAAATGTTTGCTCATGGGAGCGTGAAGAAAGTTCACTTTTCAGCAAGAAAAGACAGTTATTTCCTCAGCAATAGAATAGCCTGCATAGGTGGGTGATGACGAGGGAGATCCAGCAAGCCAAGTGGTCTTTATGTTTTGGGAAAGCGAATGAAGTCAGTAATTTTATTGTACATGAAGAAGAAGCGTTTCATAATTTCATCCCAGAAGCTTGAAAATGACGCATCCTTCCTGATTTTCTTTTAAGGTGCATGTGCAAATGTTTGGGGTGTATCAGACGGTGAGTGAGGATCTTGGCTTACAGAGCCATGTCTGAAATTGTCAAAATAACATATCAATTCATATAAAGACTTCACAGTTAACCACTGGTGTCCAATTAATATCGCTATGATAAACTCAGGAGCAGGAAGGCTGAATTTTACTGCATTTAGCCAAATGGAGCCATGAGGTTACTGAGGTTACAGCGCTCCTGATTAATCTGTATGAACTTCTGTTGCTGTTAACGATCCTTTCGTTCCTAAGAGCGGGTGGTTTACTAGACTTCAGCATCTACCTGCCTTGGAATAGCATCCTATATCCTATGAGCTAGTGCTTTACTCAGATTTCAGTAACTCTTCACTGGAATTTTCAGTACATTCTGTTGGACTGCCTCCATTCAGTGACCTTTTTTTTTTCTCATTTGGAGACTTCATCAGCTGTAAAGACTGGAATTAGCATTTTCTGCAAAAACAACAACAAAAAACCTATTTGTATCTTTAAATTTTATGGTTTTTTTTTCTTTGCATATTTAGTATTGTTGAGAATGGTGTCAGAGTTAGTAAAGATATGGCTTTGTGTGATTTTTTTTTTTTCCCCAGCAGATGTCAGAAATTAAGAAAAAGGTTTATCTCATGATAACCCAGTGATTTTTAATCAGAATGCAGTAATTTTAAAATGGTTGAGACTGAACACATCAAAATATGTATGAGGACCTTTCCTAAAATATTCTCCAGTATTTTAGTCTCAACATTCTTTATCGATAAATCTTTATTGATCATTCTGTGATTCTGTGATAAGTCTTACTTATTCTTATTAAAATATTGAACACATTATTATTAACGCTATATGGAAGTCCCTAAAAGATCTGTGTTGTAAAATATCAGGCCTCTGTCTGCACCCATTCACGTGGGTATAACACAACCCGTTAAGTACAACACTTTGCAGCCTAAACGGTCTAACTAGTTTAGCGTTTTGCTTCTGTAATCACAACAAACAGGAAACTGTGCCTCATATTTCATATTGCATAAGTTACAATTAGACTTTTTTTTAATGTTTTAAAGTGACTTTTCTGCTGTAACGTCCTATCATTAAAATGTTTTGGAATATTTCTTCTACTCAAGCACTGTTGCACTTATTTCCCACTGAGTAAAACTGGTGAGATTTTTATGGCATTTACTCTTAAATTTATATACATTGGAAAACATAAGTCTCCCCTAACCTTTAGCTATATGAAAGCTCCTATCTGTCTGAAGCCAGTTGCCTGGCTACTGTATGGGCAAGGGGGATGCATAGGCACCTGCAGAGAGTCATTCCTGCCTTCGTTAGGACTTTGTTAGGATTTGTCATCTGGGGATGTGTAGTTGTCTAGCTTTGGCTATGCTCGATTTATTAGGTAATTAAACTTAGATGAAAGAAAATCTTACATGTGATTTTTATTTACTTCTGCTCAACAACAACAAAAAAGTCTTCATCCAACTTTGCCTTTAATTGCAGGTCTAGCCTGTAATTGCGGGATAATTATTAATAGTGCTTGTCTCTTTCAGTGACCCAAATACTTGGAAAAACTGTAAATATTGTATAGTAAGGCAGGACTTGTAAAATACATTGTCTGATTTCAAGCATCTGCATGTAGGTATGAAAGTAGCGTTGACCTGATTTTCAGAACTAGAGCACCGCTGGTTGTGCCAACAAAAATAGAGCATGCTGACACTTTCTCAGAAACTGGTGTTCAGCATATGATCTCCAAACTCATGGTCTGAGGTATGTGGTGTTAGGGGATTGCTTTTCATTTTTTAATTTCTGAAGTTATTGTTCCAGCTTGGTAACATTTGGCATTCTGTTATATGGAGGAAGATGTGTTCTGCTTTTAGTCTTGTTCTGCCTGTGTGCTCAGAGCAAGAATAGAGAGGTGGCGTACAGTTTTTTGTGTCTTGTGAACTTTATAGTTAAATGAGTTTTGCAGGCAAAAAGGTGTCTGTTAGTGCTAAAGTGTTAAAAACGAGCCATCAAGATGAGCTTGTGTTTCACCATTCAGCACTAATCCTTTCTTTCTGATTGTAAATCTATGCCTTCTTGCCTGCTTGGAGTTGACAGTTAATGGCTTTGTGATTGATCAAAACGGTGGTGTTTGGAGCAGGAGCTCTTGGTCTGAGTCATCACTGTACATGGAGTGTGCGGGACCGAGGAACATGCAGGTATTTAGCTGGGCTGATTTTAAAATGGCCTTGCCCGGAACCAGATTAGGAATATTATGTCAGCCTTATGCTGCTTTATGCTCCTACCCATCTTCATGCAGCACACGACCCACCCCTCCACACTTTCCTGCGCTTCATGGGAGGGAGGGCTGCTGCTCCCAGCTGGCTCTCTTCTGCACAGAGGGAACACGCTGCTGAGAGACTCGAAGCAGCGAAGGCTACTTGCACTATTTAAGCTTAAGTGGAGTTAGTGAGCAAGGGAACGCAAGTCTACCCCCCCATGATTGGAAAATGTGTTGGTAATCAGTTGTTCAAGATAAAAATAAAGCTAGTATTCTTGAAAATGCTTTTAGTCTATTTTAAAACCTTGTTTTTTTAATAGAGTATCTCTCAGTTGAGAGCACTTTCAGGTACAAGGGGCTACTTTCTTTGCAGGTGAATATTTAAAAGCAGAATTCATAAAGTAGCTTTACTTTGTGTAAAGAAGACCTTTTATTCAGAAAATTGTAACAAAAGTTAATACAGGCGATTGAAGAATAGATTGTCCACCGGGAAGCTGCTGTTGCCTATAAGGAAGAGATATGATGCACTACAGAGGTATTGCAGTTTGTGCAGTCATCTCTCCTAGACCTGTCATTGACTGAGGGTAACAATATGTGCATTTCGGGTAGCAGACCTGGTTGGGATTTCTAACCTGTTAGTTGTGAAGCTATTGAATATGGCCTCATAGCACAGGAAACGAAAGAACATTAAAACAAGCCAAAAGTCTCATGATTTCTAATCATTCATATTTAGTTGGAGGTTTGTATTGGCAAAACCAGATTTGGAACTCCTTATTGCCTTATGGAAAAAAGCAACTGATCTTAATGCCAGTTTTCTCCCTGTGACACAGTCTAACCAGACTCACTTTCAGAAAGCGTGTATAAATGTACTAGATTTAAAGGAAATAATCGTTGTCGTCTTCCCTTTACTCCTTTCTCTTCATTTAAGAGAGACAAGTGTGTGTTCTGAAAAATGGATCCATGTGTGATGTTACAAGCAGCATTGTATGTTCAGAAAACGTTATGGGTTTAAATGAACCTTTTTTTCAAATGTTGCTGTTGTGCAAATATCTAGGAATAGAAGACACACACAACACTGAAAAACACAATGTGAGCCATCATGCTAAGTTTCCTATTTATAGAAGTTCCTTAGTGGTTGACTCTTTGTAATTATTGTAATAATTGTAGATGCTGAACTGTTACTGTCTTCTGTTTGGAATGGGCCAGGATTGCTGTGTTGGATGCAAATGAGTGGTTTTGTGCATGAGTCTTCTGGGTTACACAGGGGTGGCCCATTAATTACAGGAATGGCTATATTCTCACTGTGACATAAGGTACAGAGAATAGAGTTGAGGGCTCCAGAGGCATAGAACCTTAGGAGCTTTGGTCCACCACAAAAGTCATTACAGTGCGTTTTTAAAGGCAATATGTTTAAAACTGGCTGTGCGAGTTACAGATTCATAAGAGAAGCCCCGTAATTCATCCTACTAAGCACATCCTGTTGCTGACAATGCACAAAAGACTAGTTTTACTGTGCAACAGCAAGTTCACCCAGAGATAACAAGTTGACAATATTCTAAAAGTATGAAGGAGAATTTAAATTAAAATAAAGGTCAGCTGTATATATTTAAGCTTTAAAAAAATAATCAAAGGACAAAAAAATTGAATAGGCCATGTGAAGATAAGATTGCTGGCATGGTAGGGAATAAAGAGAAGGGAAAGAAAGAGAGAGGTGAACTTTTAACCCAACCATGGATAAATGAAATTTGCGTCCTTCAAAAGCAAAGCACTGCCAGAAAGATTACCCCAGCTAACAACCGAGCATGTCCTTAATGAGATCAAGGAATCAAACCTCTGGCAGAACAGGGTAAGAAATAAGAAAGCACCTCTCTGATCAATGCACCCGTATCTTGTTTGTATTGTAAAACTACCTACCATTGTGTCTCCTTTGGTGTTAGAGCAATAAAATTAATTGAACCATTTTGCAATGACATTTTTTCCTTTAGAAATCGTATTTTAGAATTCTAAAGTATGTTTTGTATTTGCTTCGGGCAACCCAAGTTGACAAAGAAACTCTGACAGTTTACCTGATTTCAAAGTCTAAGTGTTCATCTTGGAAGAATAATGATGCTAAAGACTGTCTTACATCTTCAGCAGGATCTTGAGTGTCAGTGGTCCCCAAATGCTTTTGTTTGGAACCATGTTACTTAATGCTTTTCGTCTGTGTGAGAGAAATTAGGCAAAAATAAGTGAATGTAACATGGAAAGATGCAAAGTTACTTAAAACAAAAAAAGTCCTTTCCTCACAAAACAACACTGGAAAACCTCCAAAATTCTAAAATCTGGAGCCCGGATAAAATATTGTGATATACATGTGCAATGTGTTTGAAACATTGTAACTGACTTTAAAAGATCAGGTAGGCAATAAAAGGAAAAACATTGCCTGCATGAACATGTGAAACGAAACCAGAGGCAGTACAGCGTTTGGTACTTCTCTAGTTTACATTTGTCATCCCTGAAAATTCTGAAAAACATTCAAATCCTTTTCAGGTTTGAGGTGACAGGGTAATATGCTTGTTCCCGTTGGAAGTGAGCAAAACAATTTAATTTCACCCTATGTATCTGCTGACTAGTAAAGACATTGTTTCTGGCTTAGGCGAGCTAGGTATCTGTGATGCTAAAATGATTCATTATAGAAATGGATTTTAAATTGCTATATACAGTGAAGTCATCTTCTCTAACCCAGAACCATTCAGTACTACCAAAGAAAGGTAATGTTCTTCTGGGTTGAAAAAAAAATATACTCAATTTTTTTCTTATAATACTTTTATGTCATGTTGGAAGGTCTTACTTCTGAATTCTGTTTGACTGAGAAATTTTTTTCCTATGTTTGAGACATACTGACATTTTTTCTCCTAGTAAAAATGTTAGATGAGATATTAGGAGAAGAGTGTGAAATAGCAAAACTGATTTATGACTCTGTTATCTGACATGACTTCAACCTTTTTGGATTTTTGTGTGACAATTTACTACGTTAGAAGATAATTCTTTAATTTTTATGTCACACAAACCCACACAACTGCCAGATCTCTCAAACATTCCAGGACAAGTTCTCCCATTTCATTTTTTTTTAACCTTTTTGAGTATATGGGGAATATTTCTTTTATACATATGGATATGTGTGTTTGGATTTTCAAAGAACACTTGGTCAAGGATATAAAAAAGAATAAAATAAGATCTGGGCCAAGAAGTTTTAGAGATTTCTTCTCTCAAGTAACAGCCCTTGAAGGACTTCTAAGGGAAAAAGGCAAGGTCACAGCAAAGTAACATTTTAAACCTTGAAAATTTTGTTCGTGTTTTGCCTGTTCACTCTGCTATTAGTTTGTTTCTAGTTAAGATTCATGCAACTGTTGAGGGAATCTGTGTTTGGATAAAAGATCTGAAGGGCTTTGAGCTTTAATAATCTCCCTTTTATAAACATGTATCTTTTTAAGACAGAAATTGCATTAATTTATCAGGCCTGCCTATTTTTAGAGGTGGTCACCTGCCTCTGCGCCTCAGGAGTCATCCTGTCGCTTTTGGAGGCAGCAGGTTTTGGAGATGCTAAGCTGGCTCCCCTTGCTGTTTGGGGCGGTGAAGCTGACAGAGCGACAGTGCCTTTGCACCAACGGCCTTGCCCTCATGCGCCAGGCTGGCTCAGCCCTCTGCGTTTGCATCCTTTCGTCTTTCTCCGTGTGCTTCTCCCATGTTCCCTGAAGAATTCTCCTTACCCATGTTTAGCACAAGAAGGAGCTGTGTTTCTGCTTCATCTAGAAGCCGAAGGAAAGGCACAGTAGAATACTTTCATTTCCGGTATTTCCTTAACTCAAAGAAGAAAGAGAATCACTTTTCAGTCTGGTCATAAGGAAAATGAATAAATAAAAATGGTCCCCACATTCAGGAAATAAATATCTGCTTTTCATCAGTCTGTCTGTGCAGAGCCAGGGCTGGTTCAAGACTGAAGGTCTGCAGGATACATACTTCTGTACTGCTGTTCTCCTGCTTCACAGCAGGGCCAAATCGCTATTGCTAGAAGTTATTCCTGTAGTCAGGCAGTGCTTCTTCATAGTTTTCTCTCATTCCCAGAATGAGTTTTGAAGCTGAGACGCAGTCATTTTTAGTACTATGTTACCCCTTTTAATTATGAGTAGCAGACCAGTTACAGGTACAGATGATTCCTTCCTTCAGACCCTGGACTTTTCAAGTTCCTGTGATAGCACTGGTCAGCTCTGTTCCGATTCGTGTGTGAAAAGTCTCAGCTTCCCACCTGCCTCTGCTTGCATGGTATGTTATAGTTACTCAAGGACCTGTTCAGATTTAGTCACTGGTCCAAGATCTTGTCTGACATCTCAGCATTGCCCATTTGAGATGCTTGAGGCGTCTTTCGGAGCCATGCTCAGAATTGCTACTTAATTTATTTCAAATTGAAAGTGGCCTTCTCAGCTGAGATCATTTCAGCCAGAGAATGAGTCAGCTGCAGGTTTTTATGGCTGATTATTCCTGTGTGATAATGTTTCATAGCAACAAAGTGATGCTGAGCCCTTGCTGCAAGTTGACTCCCAAATGGTCTTAAAACTCTAATTGAATCTGTAAGTAGAGCTTTTCATTCTTTTTTTCCTTTCAGCCTTGCTGTTTGCAGGGAGATGAGAAGTTGTGCTCACTGCACGTTGCCAAAGCCGTTTCACCGCTGAGATTAAACTGTTGGTTTTCTGTTCTGCCTGTAGTTCCAAAGGCCAAAGTACCGACTCTCAGGAAAAAAAACTACATGAATAAGTGAATAACAGTCTTTGTTGATGTACTACCATTTTTGCTGGTATTTCTTTCTTCTCTTACCTCAGAATTCAGTTGAGAACCTCTTTCTGGTTTCAACGTGATGGTTTTTGAGATGTCCCAGAATTTGTCAAGCAGTGGGCATTGGATTATGCTGATAGAAGTCTAGTTTTGAAGAACAACACTGCACCGATGCAGCTGTGTGAACCCCAATGGACAGGAGAGTCACTGCTTTCTAGTCTTTGTGTTGGGACTCACATTCTCGCTCGCATTCTCAGCTGATAGAATGACTCCATAGAATCACTTGCTGCCGCTGTGGAGAGCACAGCTTGTTCCTCCTCTCTTCCGCTCTGTTTCCTCCCACCTCTCTTCTGGAGTCTGCACCTTTCGATGGGCTTTGCGTGCCTTAAGAACATAAGCAGTTCTAGAAGCATTTCTTCGGCTGCTTTTATGTGAGTGCGTGGAAAGCTAAAGGTGGGAGGTGTGTTATTGCTTAAAAACTCAATTGCATGCATGTGGCCTACAAAGAGATCTGCATTAACTGCAGTATTTTGTCTCAAAAGTGATTTTTTGCTCAGTTAAAGATTCTTTTCTTGTCAGCTTGAATGGACCAGTTGCGTTCCCAACACGTTGAAGCAGGTCAGCAGCTCAGGCTAAACTCTGGGCCGTGCTCTGTTGCACAGATCTGCCATGGCCATAAAAGTTGACGTGAGAATTGTGTGGCTAGATTCCAACAGCTTTAATGAAGAGCTTTTTTATAGCAAGGGCAGGTACTGGTGTTCCAAAGAAGAGAAAATCGTATGTAATTTTGTGAATACCCATTCACAGAAAAGACAGATAAAGTGGGCTTGAGGATGTATGGGTCTTTTTTTTTCTTTTTTTTTTTTTTTTTTTTTTTTTTTCTTAAAGCTACAGTTTTTATGCAAGCTTTTCAGGAGTTGGCAGCATATCCAAACACCTGCTGCAATGTTTAATTAGAATACTCCAGCTGAATGGAAAGCTTTTCTTCTGACCTTTATTGAAAAGCAAAGGATTATTTGACTTCGCATTGTTCTGATGAAAAAAAAATCTCTAGTTTTTACAGGAAAAACGCAGGTGATGAGTTTCCAGTATGAAAGTCATTAATTTAATTTTTCCCTACAGAATGGTTTCAGATTAGCTAGTTTTATTGTACCCATTTCTATTAATTTGTTTTGATTAAAGTTGCTCAGGAATAGAGGCAACAATTAATCTGCATCTTAATGTGTGATATATCGCAATACCATTACTTTTCTCTGATGAGTCATGGATGTGACATTTTGTTCATTATTTAACATTGCATGATTCACTTTTTGGCCAAGATTAAAAAATGTGCCGTGTCCTACAGAATTTACTTGCTGCTTCATAAAGAAGTAGAGTAAAACTTGCCACTTCCAATAGGGTGAATACACAGAATAAAGCTATGCATTAACACTAAATTTGTGAATCATTCAATGAAGATGCATTTGCGATGAAATATTCTGTTTTGGTTTAAATGTGTTTATTCAGGTATTGTTTTTATCTTGGTGTTGTAAGGTGAACAAATTTTTCAGCAGGAATAATGTTCTTGTGAATCAGCTTTGAAAGCGTCATAAAACAGTTATGTGTAAAGCCAGGTAGTTGTGGGAGAAATAAGCAAATATCTGTAAGTACAATGCAACACATCTAGTCAGATAATGTGTAAAAACTTAGGTGTATATCATCTTTGAAGAATAACCGTCTGAAACATTGCTCTTAAAACTAAACTCCTGTTACTTTTTGTGTTACTTGCTGTCAAGGCAACAGACAAAACCATCAACTTCGATGTTTAAAATATTTTAAATTGGAATATAGATGCAACATCACCTTCTCCTAGCATGAACTGAAGAAAAATGTCAGGTTGACAAGTCTGTTAATTGTCTCACAATCTCCAGAACTAACATACAGTTTTGGGAAAACCATTGGAAGGCTTATTAAAGTATAGTGGTTTTACTTTCATATGTTTACATTTTTATATCTTTGCTGAGTCTGTCCAAAACTCAATTGGGTGTTTTATACCTGTCCACTTTGGCTTGCACTAGAACAAAGGAGGTTTGGTTGAGGCAGGAGAAAAATCTGTGATGCTTACAGTAGGTGCAAATTTGTTTATCATTGAAGTGACTTACAGTAGCTTCAAACATGTAGCAGAAATAATTCCTCATATCTTCTTGCTAATCCCAGTGCATTCAGTCGTGTAACTGAGGAGGAATTTCTGAGTCCTGACAAACGGAATTCCTTACAATGCAATGTAATTACAACAGCATGAGCTGTTATTTGCTTGCATCTTTTTTCATAGAGAAAAATGTGTGGATTAAAGGTGGAAAGAAGTATTAGTTTTGAGGATTAATAGAAAATAAAAAAACTTTTTTTTTTTTCCTTTCTTCATGTGGAACATGAGGGCACTTTGACAATAAACTATACCTGTCAGAAGGGGAGCCAATATGTAATGTTAGCAATCAGCTAAGAGGCACTTCATATGGCTTGGTATTAATCATGCTGTCAATTTTAATTCCATGGGCATCCTTCTTTCCACTTTTCACTTAGAATTTATTTCGGAGCATGATCAAAGCTCTGCTGTTCATTACATTCAGCATTAGCTAATTTGGCTTTTGGCAACTCTTATCCCAGTTCCTATTAAACAGTAGCCATAAATTGAGATAAGGGTTGTGCCAAAACATTTCAGGATTATCAAATGGTAACATAGAGATGGGTGCCCTATCGTGCTCCTTTCAAGACTGTTGGGTTACTGCAAAATTAACCATTAGCAAATACTTAGAAGCTCTCCGACAAATCTACACCCACAGTGCTTTTTTTCATGTCTTTTGAATTGACTACAGGATGAAACAAATGCGAGAAAAATCATGTCAGAACATTTCTGAAAGGCTCATTTGTGTATGTTGTGTTTTTATAGAGATTCTATAGGCACAGTTTTGCAAGTGTGCTGTATCATAAAATATTTTGGGTCACAGAATATGCTGTGTTTATAAAACAAGATTATTAGGGTAACTGTTTTATCCCCAAGCTGCAGTCAGTCAGAAGTCTGCATACAAGATTGGTGTCAGAAGTTCTTTTATTTCAACTTTTTTCTTTCAGCAGGTGTTTCTAGAACCTGCTGATTGTTTAATTTTGTGTGATAGACCTAAAATGCGAATTTGTCTGGAGAGGTGGGAAAGTGTTGCTTGGGTATATAAATAAATCACTCTACCTTACCAGCGCTTGCCCCTCTTTTTTCGATGCTTCAACATCTCAAAAAGTACTTAAACAACTCAGAGAAAGTCCTGAAAAAGTAATCTGAAAGTAGGCTTAAATGAAACAGAGTAAAATATCTATAAGAAGCCTTGAACATGTATGTAAATGCTGAGAAATAGAAAACTTGTGGCTTTCTTGCAGCGTTAGATAAGTCAGTGACAAAATTTCTGTAGATTTCCGGGCTGCCTCACATCTTAATTGCTATTGTTGGAGAAAATTGTGGAGGACAGTTGGGCATCTACATCTTTTCAAAAAGACTAATAAAACCAGATACTGCTTCAGTTCATTAGTGACTGAATATGATGTATAACAGCTGTGGTTTAAACATTAGTAAGAAATAATCTATACATAATTAGAAAATTTGTTTTTAAAGAATATTGAATTATTAGAAAGTATAATCGTGCTTTAAGATGAAAAAATTGTCACGACAATGCAATTGATCAGATTAGTTGTGCTTTCAACTTTTTTAGCGTATGCATTGGCAGAATATTTATTTATTTAACAGATTGCCCCTGGTGACTTGTGTTCAAAGTTGAATCTGATTTAGATAATTCCTAAAGCTTTCCAAGAGGAGAACTAAGATTCAGAAGTAGTACTGGCTGGCTTTGCTTGCTTTCCAGCCGGTCTTGTAGAGCTTTTTTGAAAACAGAAGGAAAGTGCAAAAATATGTAAGGGCAGAAGAGACCAGCTCCATCACTAAGAGCTGATGTTTGCAATATTTTACTTTATTTTTTGCTCTGCTTTTGCAGTTACTTCCTGGAAACATGAACAGAGAAACTGCTTCCTTAGAGATTATCTTTACCTTTTTTTTTTTTTTAATCTTTCATGTTATCTTATATGTTAGTCTCTTGCTCAAGAGTGCTGGTCTAGAAATGGCTTTTTTCCAGTAGTGATAGGGCATGAAGCAATTGTAGTATTTAGAATAAATTTGCTGCTTCTGAAAGAAACCAATTCCATAGTCTTGAGGCGTAAGGCCAAGACTTAACTGGAAAGAGGGATGTATCAGTTCTACTAGAGGCCAATGCTGCTAATGTATGTGTCACTAATAAAACAACCCCTATTCTCATGCTGTAGCTTAATACTTGTTTTCGTGATTGAAATACACCTCAAAACTGCATATTAAAGCCTGGCATCTTTTTCAGCATAAATTTCTACTTGTGAGGTTTTATAGTGGATTGGTAATAAAAATACAGACCAGGATTTCTGCACTAATTAAACCATTTCAGAAGTGTAAATGTAAGGAGACTCTGTGCAAGCCAGCATTCATTTCTTCAGACAGGTGAATTTAGAACATCACATCCCTCCACCCCCAGGAAAAGAAAATACGTGTTGTGATTCAGGCATTGAATTTTAAGACCCAGATTCAGCAAATGACCTGGGCATTATTTTTTAATCTACTTTTAAGCCTGGGCTTAAATGTTTTTTCTGAACATAGATATATTTATAGATATGCTTAAAACTAAACATGAGCTTAAATACTCTGTTGAGCAGGGCTAGATGTCACAAACGTCCTGGTACGGTCCATGGGAGGTTGATGATCTGCTCTTACCCTTCTGATGGTCTGCGAGGGGTTCTGTCAGAAATGTAGCTACCAGTTTTCCTTGGGCAGCCTTTGTGGGTGTGTGTTTGTGTGTGCTCGTCATCCCAGAGGAAGAAGCAGACGTTCTGTTACAAATTATAAATGGACCGGATAATGCCGTCTCTGCTTACGCTTTCTGACACGTTTTGTAATAAGCTTCTGTCTAGTTGAATCTTTCTCAGCCACATTTTAATGGGGCAGGCTGAAGCTCTCCCCCTGGATCAGGTTTTTACAGTTTGGAGCAGCTGGGTCTTTGCATTTTTACATAAATGCCTTCCTCCTTTTAAGACAGGAGAAAATATATAAATATAAAAATACTATAAATATATAAAAATAAGATTGCTATTGTGTTGAGAAAGCACATTGTATTTGTGCTCTGAAGTAGCAATGCGAAGGTTGGCAGAAGGCTGACTCTGATCTAACGGATGGGCTTTATGATGCTCCTGTGAGAAAACTGCCCAAACTTGGCAAAGCTATAAGTTTCTGAAACGTCTTTGCTTTCTGGGCTTTGTAGAGACTTAAAGGAGCGCAGCATGAACGTTTCACCTGTACTGAGCATATTCCAGCTGAGAGCTGAGACAGACCTCGCTGTGCTGGAGCGGCAAGAGGCCGTGACTCTCCGGCAGGAAGGCTGCTCCTTGCTCCCAGTGTTTCCCTGGAGTTTCCTTCCCTAGAGTTATGCTGGTTGGGGGATAAATGGGATGGATGGAGCACACAGGCGGTGGCAGGCATCTGGGATGCAAGTGTGTGCCCGCGTGTGTCTGTGGGAAGAGACGACCAAGTCTTGAGCTGAAGGGGAGATGTGAAGAAGGCTTGAAATAGGACCAACATGAAATAACTTCTTTATCATTTCCCTCCCCCAGCCCCGTCCCCCAAGGATTTTGGACATGCCTGTGGATAAAATAAAATTTTGAAAGGAATGTCAGAGGTTTTTACTAAGGCAGATTCCATTCCCATTTTACAAAAATTCCATAATAATATATGGGATATGAGGTTTTAAAAGCAGCATTTATCAGAGTAGTAGAAGAAAGGCCCTTTTTAAAGTCCCTCAGCTGTGATGATTCTGCTCCATTAGCAAGATTCTATAATGAAGCCAGTTTAGTCTAAAAGTGGGAAGGAAAGTTTGGT
This sequence comes from Limosa lapponica baueri, assembly GCA_002844005.1. Lineage (NCBI taxonomy): Eukaryota > Metazoa > Chordata > Aves > Charadriiformes > Scolopacidae > Limosa > Limosa lapponica. The sequence continues at coordinate 63,954 of KZ506282.1, read as the reverse complement.
CGTGCTTTCTTTTTATGTATATTGCAGAAATATTTGCTCATAAATTTATTTTATTGCTGTCTATTAAAGACAATTTAATTTAATTGAACTTCCTGAGCTTTATGGAAATTTTTCTTTGCCTGTATTGCTCCCTTGACAGAATTATTTTTCACTTTCCTCCTGCCTTTCTTTTCCTCTCAGAAAGATGCAAGACCCTCAAAGCTACAAACTGTTGCCACGGAAAGGCAGAAATGTGATTTATTTTTTTTTTTGGTCTGTTCTTAGTGTTTGATCTGAGCTTAGTTTAATATCAGAACACTGTGATGCGGAGTCCTAGTGAGGATTCTAATGATCTCCCTGCCTCCTGCTCTGGAACCAACATGATCTCGCAGCGGTAGTTCCCTTTACATTTGCAAAGGCATTTTGCAAACGCCGGCAGAGAGCAGAGGTAGAGGTTTGCAGGGATGTGCCGTTCTCAGGTGTTGCCTTTCGCGTAGGGTTCCTTGTCTGTGCAGAGCTACTAACCAGTGACCAGCTTGGTTCATAGTATGTGCTGCTTCTAGGCTCGACTAGGTCCAGATTTCTGATTTTAATTGAAAGTTTTTATAAGTATTGGATTCTAAAATAGGCTTTTGATACAAAATTTTATTAAAGTTTCTCCAAGCTGACATTTGGCACACACTTTATCAGCTATCCAGCAACACAGCTACTGCTTATAATCTTTTTTTCTTTTTTTTTTTTTTCAGTTGAGTAGATTTTGACAGGAATTGCTGCAGTAAGACCACTATAGAAATCAAATTAGCTGTTCAGAATTCCAGGAATTTAACCCTAATTTGCATTTTGTGCTTTAGAATAGATGAGGTTGGGGACCCACTGCTGCAAAACACAGCTGCTGCTGCTACTCTTGTCGGTGGCTTTGGAGAACAGAATAGTTCTTCTGGCTCTCTAAGCACCTGGCACAAGACCACAAAGAGTTTGATGGCAGTGCATTTATCAAGGGGGAGAGACTCATTTGCTTTTTCTCTCTGTGCCCGCTTGGCAGATTGCAAAATAGGAGGGGACTTTGCTGTTGGCATCAGAGAGCTTACAGCTTGTGTGGATGTTATCCTGGGCTTTGCTCGCAGTGAAATAGTCCTCTTGTAATCGTGAAGGGCATGTTCTTGGAAACAGCACCGCTTTTTAATGGTTGCAGTTAGAAATAATGGCTGGGTTTGTAACCTGATTTAACAAAAAAAACCCACCCCAAAATAAAAAAACCAAACCCAACTCTATGAAGAAATTTTAGTGTTGGACAAATACACTTATACTAGTTGTGTAGCAAATTTGGATAAACTTTTGTATTCTCTTTTTATAATATATTCATACTAGTGTTAGTGTAACTTTATACTAAGAAAGAGAATTTTGCTGGCTATTCTGGTGATTTATCCTGTACTGTCAAGACATTTCTTTTTTGAAAGCAAATATCCCCTTTTTGTGGATCTGACTTACAGGAATTATACTAAAACAAGATTAAGAAATCAGTATGGAATATGAATGATATACTTTTTCCTTCAATTTCTCTTGAATGAATACTTACATTTCCTTAATCAAATGGCAATTCCAAAATGTGATATAAACTGTTAATAAAATTAGATGCATTTTCTTTTAAAAAGGTTTCCTGATCATGTATCCCACATTCATTATTTCTGCCAGTTCCCTTCACAATTTTATTAATATTACTCCTAATTTGCAAATAGGAACAGCTGGAGAAGTTATCCAAGGGAGGCTGTTGCTCTGATGTCTTTTTTCAGGTTCACTGGGACTTACGAGGTGGAATTGAACTGAATTTGCATTCTGTTAAGTCCAATGTGTTTTCTGAGGTCACAGTCTTGCACACAGGGACATCCCATGCAGTTCTGAGCACTTTGTGAATGATAAAGCTTTGTTTTGATGGGAGGGAAAATGACATAAAAGAGCTATTCTGAGGGGTCTACCTAACCCAGTCGTCTTTTTTTTTGACAGTGGCCCGTAGTGGATGCCTAGGAGAGAGGATGACAGTAGGGCAAGCAAAAGTAGCAACTTTCCCCATCTCTACTCCAACTTTCGAGCCCTCTCTGGCTTGAAGGCTTTCTGAATCAGAGAGTCTGCCCTCGTGTTTAAGGCTGTGTCCTTGTGTTTACAGGCTATGAGTTGTGCTAGCGTGAAAACTGACATTTTCTGACAAACAGCTAGTTTGTGTCAAAAGCATTTTTCAATACATATGGGTAGCAAGTAGTCTATTGCCAAAAAACTGGAATTCTGCTGAACTGCTGGGCTCTGGTTAGTTGATATAAAAATAAAACTTTTGACATGGTGAAGCAGTGAAAACACATCACCCTTCTAAATCTATTTGTAAAAATACAGTGGTGTCCAGGATAAAATGCAGCATTTTTGGTGGTTTTATTTCTGGTTTCCCTGGATGTCTCTTCTGTTCCTTCCTTACCCCTATCAAAAATGGTAGAAACTTAGTCAGTCTCCGTCCTCCACGGTGTTATTTACATGTCCCTGAAAATATTTTGATTTATTTTCTTTAAAATTGTTTGGATTTGGAGCTACTTTGAAGTCTCTGTGCAAAGTTACTAACTTGGCTTATGTTTTCAAGGCTATTCAAGAGGCAGTGGCTGAACAATTGCAGTTCCAAACTTTGATTCTTGCTCTTTAATCTGATCAAAAAGGAGGATTTTTAAATTTTGTATAGCAAAGTGAGATGAACCCCAGTCTGAAGGACTTTGGGCAGCTAGAAGCTACGTTTTGTGATGCTGAGTCTTTTTTTCAACTGAAATGTCCATTGTAATTTTCCAAATATATATCCCCGTCCGAATCCTTCAGTTTCCACTAGTTCTGTCGGTCATTTGCCTTAGGATTAGGATAAAATCTTACACTTGTTATTTAGTTTTGAGTTACTCCAAGTTTGATCTCCTTATTTTCCTGTTTCCAAACCAAAATTGTATCTGTAGATTAGTTATTCCCCTTCAACCTGTGATTCCTTATAACTCTATTTGGCACAGGAGTATTGTTTCCCTTATTTTTTATTATTGTCTTCAACATTTTACCTTTTTTCATTTAAGAGATTCCTCCAGTGCTAGCTCTGAGACATCTTTTATTGTTATGTATTTCTAGCATAAACCAACATTGTTTGCTTTTTTTTTTTTTCCAAGAAAAGTTCCTTAGCAGCAAACACTGAGTGGGAAAACAAAATTTGTGTGAGTGAGAGAATGTTTTAGTGTTGACATAATTTTATTTTTTTTTTTAATACTGTGGTATTACCCATTGCATTACACAGCGGACATGCTAATTGCTTCATTAGCCTCTTAATCTGTGCTCAGGTTTCACTGGTCATGTATTAGTGTTATATTAATTTTCAGCCTTCCTTTCACTTCTTTAAATAAAGTATTATTCCTTACACTAACAGTTTGTTTTCTAGACCTACCAACTATTTTTCTGTAATATATTTTTAAAAATAATCTCACATATGACTCTTTGTTGTTGTTCTCTTACTTGTTACTATTACCTGATTTCTTACTTTAAGTCTTCCTTATTTATTCGAATTGGCTTATTTAGTGTTTCACTAGCACTCCTGTGAAGTCTGTAGTGGTTTTGCTTGCTTCTTGCTCACGTAATTCCGGAATCTCAGAGATTTTTGGTCTGTATTTCAGAAAGGAACACTGATCTTTTCCATTTTATAAAAATTCAGGGAAATTTGATCAGTAGCTTGGACATGCAATCTAAATTTCAGTAGGTCTTTTAGTATCTTCGTGCCAATGCAACCTAAGCATGTGCTTAAAGTTAAGCACATATATTGCCTTACATTGGTCAGGGTTTTCTCACCTAGGAGCAAGTTCCTGTGTGCAAACATGCAGCATACTGTTGGATCAGCCCTTGATAAATTAAGATTTAATGATTCTAATTTAGGTTCCATTTATATTTGACAAAAATGAAGAAAAAAACCCACTGACTTGACAGATGACAGTTTGACAGTTGGTTTTGGTGAGATGAGGGCAATGGTGCATGTTTAAGTAAAATTTGAAGACTGGTCAGCGCCTAGGTTCAGCAGAACTTCATGCTTGTTTTCTCTTAAATAAGATTATTATCTTTTGTGATAAATTATGACTAATTTGGCATCTTATATGTGGAATGCTTCTCCATTTCCTCAAAAGTTTCTGTTCATGAGTGTATCACTTCCTTAAGGATCATATTTTATTTTGTTTTATTCTCTTCTAATGCTCTCTCAGGAATGCTTTTAGGTTTTAGTAACTTCTCTAATGGAGAAATTCTGTGTTTGTTCATATCTTTTGTAATGTGCTTGTTTCACTTGTTTCTCAACATGCACACATATGTGCGTGCATGTATGTATGTTGTTATAATTACATCTAACTATACGTAATTATATTTTTGTGTATGTGTATATCCTGGTTTCAGTTGGGATAGCGTTAATTTTCTTCCTAGTAGCTGCTGTGTTTTGGATTTAGTATGAGAATAATGCTGATAACACATACTTAGTTGTGGCTAAGTAATTCTTATATTAAATCAAGGATTTTTTCAGCTTCCCGTAGAAGCTGAGAGGGAGCACAGACAGGCCCAGCTGGCCAAAGGGATATTCCATACCACAGGTGTCATGCTCGGGATGTAAATGGGGGTTGTCTGGGGGCAGGGATCCATGATTGCTGCTTGGGACGGGCTGGGCAACCCATCATTGGGTGGTGAGAGCGACTTGTGTTGCATCACTTTATTTTGTATGTTCTTTTACCATTATTATTGTCATTATTATTATTTTCTCTTTCATTACTTTTCTATTAAACTGTCTTTATCTCAACTCACAAGTTTGGGGCTTTTTTTTCCTTTTTTCATCCCTGCTTTCTCTCCCTGTTCTCTCTTTCCTACTTGCGGGTAGAGGTAGTGAGTGAATGAATGGCTGTGTGTCCTAGTTGCTGGCTGGGGTTAAACCATGACAGTGTACATATATGTAAAAATTTCACTATGTAACGATATGTTCTGAGTGTCATAATTTAATTTCTGTGCACCAACAATGTTTTTAAAACTATTATTTTATCTGGAATCACAAATACAAAATTGAATTTGAAATTTATAGTACACAGTGAAAATAGAATTATTATGAAAATAAGCCAAACTATATGTGTTTATATTCAAATTATGAATGACTGCAAATAGAAAAAATACAGAGTAGCTGAGGCTTAATGTAGTTATAGTATGCTATCTGTGTTGTACATGTCACAAGAAATAATTGTTTATATCTCTATTACTAAAATTTGGAAATAGTATTACACTCTTCATGCTTCAAACTCTATAGAATAATATTTTTCTTTTTGTTTTTTTCCAGCACTTGCTACTAGCGATAAAGTTTATCATGGCATTTGTAATTCCGGATAAACCGAGAGAGATCCAGATAAAGCTAGCCAAATTGGAGTTTGAATCTCTAGAGGCTCTCAAACAACAGGTAAGAGCAACTGACATGTACAACAGTGAAAAGCATCAGTGGCCTGAAGGAAAGATAAACCGGGGGGATTCTGCTTTTGTTTTAGGTGGATAAATACGTAAATCCGGGGATTCTGAAATTCCCGTTTACATTATATGAAGATTAGCTAGCTAAAGCTGTTTCCAACCCTGCAGGTTGCGGTGGCAGAGCTGGGGTGACCAAGTGGAGCATGGAACACTCACTGGTAGCAGAGTGTACAGCCCAGGGGATTAAATAAACAGAAAACAGTGCTGGTTTGCTTGTACACATTGGGTTGTGAACCCAGATACTGCTTCATTTTTTTTGTTAATCCATCACTGCTTCAGAAGTGGAGCAGAGAGCTGGAGGTTTTAACCGATTTATCTGTCCTTTCAACCCACCAATGTATGTGAGTCAGCACCAGGAAAACAGTCTTTGTTTTCAGGCAGCTTGAAATTTGTGGTATGACTAGTAACGTAGCAACTTGAAATGTCTGTTGTCCTTGGGTGTGTAAACATACTTTGTTTATGTTGTCACTTTTAAAGGACATTGGGCTCTATGAAAACAGTTTCATCGCCTGGAGGTATTTGTTGTTGCAACACTAGTATTCCTTTTATTGTTGAAATACCATCACAAATAAACAGTTAACTTAGCTCTAATATAAACAGAAATTGTGAACAGACTGAACTTTAAAAAAAAATGTGTGAGAACTAAGTATGTATGAGGGAAAAGTAATGTTGTCTTATTTTCCTGTGCATACAATATTCTATTTTTATTACATAAATAAGGTATATTTTACAATATACTTAACAGGCATTCCAAAGCAACTTAGGAAAACAAGGAACTAGATTTTTCTGCTGAACATTTCTTTTTTAAAAATGATTCCATAGAGAGAGTGATGGAGATCAAAAGAGGTGAAGAATTGGATTAGCTTCAGTAGGATTCAGGGATTCTACGGAGCTGGTTTTGCAATGGCAGCATACTTCAGAAGTTTCTGACTGTACTATGCTAGATAGGATTTCTAAGCTAGCTTACATATCAGGAAAAAAACTCAACAGCATGGAGCTACAGAGACTGGTTCTCTTACTTACTGGTAGCTCAGATATTTTTATGCTGCAGCGCATGGTTTTACATGAGCATATCCTTTGTGTGCTCCATGTGCAGATGTGTAACAACCTATATACTGTTTTTTTTGTGTAGAATGGGAGGTTACTTTTTAATACATCTACTGTAGCTGCATGTGACAAAATGATCTCCTAATTCTGGACAAGCTGAGCCTGTAAACAGTACACTGCCTTTTCTATTTAAAACCCCACAGTTTTGTGTGATACTAGAACATCGTTATTGAGGTCAGCACTGTCTTCTGTAATCAGCCATAACAAACAAAATCCAAATTACTATTGAATCTAATGCCTGATAGTTTTGTTTTGCCTTTTTCTAGTATGTCAATGTGAAGTTACCAGCAGCTGGTCATGGATCTCATGTACTTTTTAGGTAATATTAAAAGGAACAGGACTACATTTCTATTTTAGTTGTTCGTTCTCTGTTTTTATTTTGTAGACAAGCAAAACTAGGTCATCCACTAGAACCTTAAGCTCAAGTGAATATAGTCACCTTTGGTTATAACATGCCAACTGGAATATATACAGTCTCTTTCAATTTAATGTGTGTGTCATACGTGCATTCCCTACAATAATATGTGCCCGATTCCCAGTTCTTCAGTGTTGTCTCATTAATTCAGTAGTGACAAGTTAGTCTGAATTTCAGTAAGAACCAGGAGTCTGGCAGTTCTCACCTAATACTTTCAGGCTTCCTACAGGATCCAGGAAGAATACTGGCTGGTTTTCAGGTGCCTTGGCAGGTACTTAAAACATAAGTGTCTACCATCACCTTTTTAGATTTCCTCTGATTAATGCTGTGCTATGTGTCCCTTAGACACGTGGAGATCTGGGCTGCTTTTCTGGTGCCTTATTTTTTTAAGTGAAAAATCTGCATTTAAAAGTAACACATTGGCAGTGCAAAAAGATAGTGAAGCATTTATTTTAAAAGCATGTTTTCAGGTTCTTCCTCTTGTTACTGAGAGTCATCATGATAATTTATGCTGTGTATCTTACTTTCAAGCGAAATACAGCAACGAAAACCCCCAAAACAACTGTTATAAAAAAAGACATGAAAGTCTGGGGCAAATGTCTTGTGAGTCCACATGTTACAGGGGAACTGGTGTACATGCTTCTGCGCAAGTATGCATCACATTCCTCTCTTGATGCTATCCAGACATGCGTGCTGTTGTGTTTCACCACGTGAGCTTTTAGGCTACTGCTCTCTTGGCATGTAGCTATTAGGATATTAACACTATCAGACTGTAAACCTCTAAGATGCCAAAATAGATTATTAGGGTCCGTATATAGTGCATGGAGAGAAAAATCTCCTAATGCAGCTTCTTAGCACAATAGTATTGATTAGGTTTGGGATCCTTGACTTTTGACAGTGTGAGCACCTTTTTCATTAATGCTAAGCTAATTGCTTTTTAACCCGGTGTAGTGGGACAGTAACTATTCTGCATTCAGATCCATTTGAAGCCTCAGTTAGTGTCTGTTTGAAAGGGATTTTAGGGAATACAGTGTCTCAATTTCCTAATAGAGATGAACGATCATCATTAGATCTTGTTAAAACCTCCTATACAGTGAAAAATGCCATAATTTAAAAAAAAATCATTTTATATTGGAATGACAGTCTTGTTTTGAAGTTCTGAAACTTTAAGAATGGTTTTTAGGAAGTTCTGAAATGTTTCTTTTAAATATTTCTTTACATAGCTTGTGTTGAGACTGTTGAAAGGGAGTGGACTGTTGAATGACTTGTAATAATTTGATCTATTTTTTAAAATACTTTGTTATTATACACTCAAAATATCATAACAAAGTTTGTTGACATAACTCAGGACAAAATACTTTAACCTTTCTGAATCCAAATTGGGAATGTGATACATTTGTAGACTTTGCTTCAAATTTCCCTGATGTCCTTCAGTGTAAAGAATGGTAGAGGAGGCTGGTTCAACTCTATATTTAGAGAGGCTGGGGCAGAGAATAAACTTAATGTGAACTCTTTAATAAAGGACTAAAGAGAATATGGATCAAGATTTTTGAAAGAGGAGCAGGAGCAATTGCATTCACAGTCCCTGAAGTGTTGTGAGGTTGGTTTGTCACCCAGAAGGAAGCCTGGATGCTGGGCAACTAGAAGTGGGTACTATCCATGCAAGGGTGGTGGACCCTTTTCTGGTGAACATCATGATCCTTCTTGAGGAAGCAGCTGGCTAGTAAAGTGGGGTGAGGTGCCTGAGACTCCCCTTGCTTCTTTGCACTGCTCTGTTACATCTATTTCTTGCAAGTGCAGAAGCACGCCACACTCTTTTGTCTAGTTCCTATTTTAAGGAAGAGAGACCAAGTGCAGGTGTGCCTGCAAGCAGCAAGGGAACAGTCAGTTAATTCCTCAGTGGTTCAGGAATTACCATAGGTGTAGGTGAGGACCAATGCTGTAAAACTAATGTAAGGACTATCTGGCATTTTCGGGGCAGTGACAGTGAAAGCTATGCTGATAAGCATTTTAGCTTCTGGACAGATCAAACCTTAATGAATAGAAAAAAGCCCTCATGGCTGGAGATGGGTCAGCAGTCTATCAAATCCTGACCTAGAGCCTGGTGGTGGAAAGAACATCAATCAGTTCAGTCCTCTCTTTTTTTTGGCTGACATCCCAGATCACTGACAAGATGTGATCTCAACAAGGAAACCAGGAGTAAGGGGATAGGATAAAAACTAGGTTAAAAATGTTCCTACTGTAAGAATACTGCAGCTACATCAGGCTTTCATAGTTTCAGAACCCAGAGGGGATCCCAATCATACGTGAACTGGTTTGAATACAAGGGAAGAGGCTATTCCACTTCCCATACAAATGACAGTAAAGTGCACAGTGAGATTTGATTTCAAGAACTCCGGTAACCAGCTTTCAATAGGACATTCGTGCATCTATAGTTACAGACTTCTAAATAATGGTTGTGCCTGTTACTGAGAAGGTGAGGGACTAGAGCAAGAGAAAAAATTAAATCTCTCGTCTCGTTAAAATTCCTTCAAAAGAAAAGAATCCCAAAAGATTACCATGATTTGATAATTAAATTTTCTTTGTAGAATTGAATAGAACTTGGTGATAAAAAAGTAGTATTTGTTGCAAGCATCTGTGGACTCCTACATGCCGATCACATTTTAAATATCCTTTTCCCTATGCCACATCAAAAGATCCCAGTGAGAGCAATAAGCCTTTAAAGGGGATGATAGTTTAATTGAAATAATTGAACTTGGCTCTGGAAAACTTTCTCTATGAGTAGGAAGACAGCAAATAGGATATCTCTTAACTTTTCAGAGATTATGATTTCAGTCAGATTTTAGACATTTAAATATTACTTGATGACCCCCACATCACCCCCATCCTCTTCCCCCAAGAAAACCTGTTTCAACCTGTCTACAGAAAGAATTCTGAGAGTAACTGGCGATCAAAAAGCAGGAACCCACAGAATTCCTGAAAAAGAGACAAAAATTTAAAAGTGGGTTCATGTCTGCGTGTTGCTGGTGATGACACTTGCACCATGACTGAGTCTTTGTACATGCCGTGCAGCCTGATCCTGGTGATTCTAAGAAAAAAAACCAAATAAGATATGTTGCCTGTGCAGACACTGCGGTTCGTTTGGTTCATTTGGTTTTAAATTCATTTGGTTTTATTCGTTTATTTATACATCTCCATGCCTACTGGTGCTGCCTTGAATACTCATACTTCTTGTTGTATGAGAAATGGCACTCTGATATATATCTGCCATTTCAGTGAGGTGGGTAAAACGCATGCCAAATAGGCAAGTCCTTGCTATATATATGGATTGATAATTTTTGTTCTGAAATAAGATGTAGTTGCTCATCTGAATAACATAAAAAGAAAAATAAGAGTTTTATATGTGTAAAGTGTAAATTGCACAGTGTTTATGAATATATGTTATATATGCAACTTAAGTAGTACATGCTTTTTTATGTTAGCGTAGTCCTTATGCAAATATTTTTCAGGCTTTCATCATGGAGTACTTTGTAAAGGTCGTTTCATACACCATTGCTTCTTGTACTTTTAAGTATCTGATTCTGTACCTTCCCCCAGCATCTAATGAGTTGATATTGTTGAAAATGTATTGAGAGGAGTGATTTTCAGAAGATAAGATAAAAATTAGCGCTTGTTATGTTCATTCTGTATTATTTTCCCTATTTTTCAGTCTGTATCATTGACCTGAACATACAGGTTAAAGAGGTGCAGTGCTTTAATGGGTAGGCCACAGCTTTTTTTGTAATCACAGATATGTACAAATTAACCAGGGTTCTTCCTGTGAACCTTTTCAGTGTTAGCAATGAATTATCTTAAAGCGGGAGCTTTCCCTCATCCTCTCATCTAGTTGTAGTTGAGGATGGGTGGAATTGTTGCTCTTTGTTCTCCAAAGCTAGACAAGAAAGACTGCATTGCAGGAGGTTTCAAGCTTTGAATCCCTCTGGCTCTTGAGGTGCCTTACTGGGGACACCTACCTGGCAGGCGGTGGAAGTGATTGACTCTTGGTCAAATTACTGTCCCCTAGGAGCCGCTGCCCTCCCACAAGCTGGACAACATATGGCAGCATTTGGGTTTTGGCCTGGGGTTTTTGTGCCACTCATAATTTTCTAGAACAAATTATCAATTCATATTTAATTTACATTCTTGTAATTTATGCATGTTATTTGGCAGCTCACTTTTGTCCACTTGCTCTCTTTTGCTGCTGCTCAAAATTTGTGATAATTCACAAATTTGAATGTAGTAAAATTTGTGCGGAGGAAAACCTTCCAAGTGAACAGATGGATGTGAAGCAGCTCGGTCCAATAAAGGTGGTTTTATTTGTTTTAACTCCAGTGCATTAGAAGGCTTCTGCAAACTCTACATATGTTCATCTGTGTTAGCTGAAAAGAAGTCATGTCTGACGTAGGTATCTCTATAGTATCAGAATAGACACCACGTATTTTTTCATAGATAATTAACAAATATGTGTTCTCTATCAACACCCATTTTCTAAGACTTGCTTGCCCCACCTCTGTCACTAGTAGAGATGTAGGTGCTCTAACTCCAAATTGAATATACGTGTGTGGTGGGACAGCACCATCACAGTTTAGTCTATGTGTTTCATGGATCTTATAAGTGAGAAAAGTAGTATCTTCACTAATTATTGTGTAACCATGGTGGAGATATATTGTTCAATGTCAGGCACTACTTGACTGAAATGAAACCGGTAAATTATGAGGGACTGCAGAAACTTTGATCCCTTAGCAGAGCATGACAGGATGTCCAGTGGCTGAGGAAGGAGCAGAGACAGCCTCTGCATGTGAAGGGGAAGGGACACTGAGTCCCCTTTTCACCCCATGCCAGATCAGGCAGCAGAACCATGACCCTGTGTAGAGTCACTTAGCTAGAAGCAGGCATGGGGTATCAGTGACAAAAAAGTTTTCACTTGCTTTTTTCTCCATTTTGTGTGTATGCCCTACCAAAGCAACCTGCTGGCTTCCTTAGGAGGGGAGGGGTAGCACTTATATTCCCAAAGGAACTTGGTTTTGGCCTTTTTAAATTTGGCATGTAAGATTAGGAAATCGGAAAGGAGCTATGACACCAAGAATGCAGAAGATGAAGATGGGAAAGTCTGCAGAGATTAACCTCTGATAGCTTTTCTGGATAATGCACATTTAAGACGTGTGTATGGGAAGAAGTCTTTATTTACCGTAGGTACATATATAAGCATTTTGTCCCAGTATCAGCAGTTCCTTTTAATACAGGTACAAATGGTTTTATCGAGTTATGTGGCAGTCTGAACCAGCAGTTTGTAACCTTTGCTGCCACAGTGTAGGGGAGATTATTTAGTGATGTGAGTCTTCCAAGACTCAATTTATTTAGCTTGTCAAGAAAAAGGTTGAAAGATGCCTTGTTATGTATGTATGTATTTGCTAGTGCATGGAAGGATGGCGGGAGGCTGTTTAACCTTCTTGATAAAAGCGTAACGTGGCCCAGAGGCTGAAATTAGACATTGCATGAAGTAGGCACAATTCTGTATCTGTAAAAATAGGTGAATGTTGGACCAGATTAGAAATGGAGTGTATCAGGGGCTAAACAAACTTTTATCAAAGATGATACGACATCTCTACCAGCAGCCACAAACAGATGTCTAGGAAAGAGATGGAAAGCATGGCAGCTAGGTATTGTGCTTCCTCCTAAATCTCTCCTACTTTCCAGTCATTCTTAGCTCTGATTTTTCTAAGCCAGATGCAGTTTTTTTGTATTTAGTAATCTTCAGTGATTTTCTATTCCGTGGTGTTCTGTGTCCTTTTGAACCATTTTTAGCTTTTGGTGTCCTTTGGCAAGAAGTGCTACAACTCATTATTCTCGGTGCTAAGGACACAAGTTGATTATTTGCAGACATCTTAATATATTCTAATCAGGATCGGTGGAAAAATTCTTAAGCTTTTACATACGAGAGGAGGTATTTGGCTGAATTATCATGGAGGTCCTTTTGGCTTCTGGAATCTGTGAATTTCAGTTTCTGTAATTTTATTTTACGGGCTTTGTGGAAAACATGACGACCTGATTTGCTTTTAGCTTGTTAATGATGCTTACAAATTTGCTTTTAGACAATTAGTATAATCAAATCATGTGCTTCATGGCTCTAGCTAACTCCTTTTTTCCTCTATTTGTGTATAGATGGCCAAATAATGTGAATTGGTTCAAAGAGTACTCTTTCTTGGAGGCCACGTTAACATTTTGCTAACACAAAAAAGCCATTTGGTTACCAAATTTGGGAAAATTCAAGTTGGCAAGGTTCTCATAGTTTCTGATCTTCCACGATGGTATGGTATGTGAATCAACTTACCTCATCTGTTCCTTGCCACCACAGGGGGTATATTAGGTGCTGAGTGTACTTTCCTGTCCTTTTCTCATGGAAAATTGTTTAATCTGCCAAAAGCCAAAAAGTCTGAGAATTGTCAGTTTGGTAGCTGTCATTAGATGAGATTTGCAGGAGATGGTGGTGGTCGATCTCATGGCCTATTGTGTCTTTGAAGTAGGCCGAGCAGATATACCGGAACATAGAAAGTGACATTATTTAGTTTCTTAAAATAGCTATGTTCATTTCTGTCACTTGGGACTGGGACACTTAAATGTCCATCTTCCAAACTCGGTTAACTTTATAGAAGAAGAAAATACTGCGTTGATGAGCAATAATTTTATACTGCTTAACGTATTTAGTTATTTTCAGGTGTGACATATAAAATTGTATTGTGTATCTAAAATTTTAATCTAATTATAAATATAAATTTAAATACTCCATTAGTAATAAGTTATGTTGGCTTTCTTGTCAGAGTTATTTGTGTGTAGAAAGGTCAAGCATTTGTTTCATGACAGGAGCTCTCAGAAATAGGGGACACTTTACTTAGGGAGTTCCGAGCAGCAGCTCCATAATGCACAGCCAGATTTCTGCAGCCTGTGCTTTCTGCCTAACAGTTGGGTTACATCTTTCCTTTGTAACTACTGTATGTCTTAAAGGCATCTTTATAATCACAATAGGCAGTTTTTAAAATGTTCGGCTGAATATAGGCAGCTACTCTCCCTGGAGTAGACGCATTTAAAAGTTACTGTCTTTATACTCATGTATTGAGTGCACGATGTTTTCCAGCAAACATTAATCATACTGGGTAGCTTTGAGGGCAAAACTGTTGCACTAAGATAAACATTTGAGAGTCTGCTTTAATGCCCAAAGCCTCTTAGCTTTTTTAGGTCAAAGTATCTTGTATCCTCTGACTGTGTTTCTAGGCATGCTACTGCTAAATGCTACTTTTAAAATTCAAATTCTGTATTGTATTTTTGTTGACAAGGTTAAAGACAGGATATCTCACAACTATGGTCCCAGCTTCAATGGCAAGAACAAGATAGTGGTTCTATTTTCTTACAGCTTAAGAATGCTAGTTGTATTAACTTACAACATTACTTATGCTTTTTGTATTCTGCAAGTGTCAAAGTAATAAGACTGGTGCAAAATGAGGATGTTCTGTTGCAGCAGTGTGCCAGGAGTTAAGATTTTTGTTGACTAGAATGTATAAGTTCAAGTCATTTACACTTTCAGTTTTCTGCAAGACTAATTTACAATACTGTTTTCTGCAAGCTATAAATAATGATAAGCAAACATGGTTGCAAAAATTAAACATTGTGTACTGTGTAACTATCCTAGAAAAGACAAATAGAACTAATTTTCTGAAGAGCAAAATGCCTTGGTTTTTTTCGCATTGATGTCAGCCAAGAAAAATAACTCAATTGATAAGAATTATTTTTTCACAAGACTTTTTCAAAAGTTGTAGGTTTCTTGTTAAGTAGATGAGTACCGCACAACAAATTTCCTTTCCCTTCCTTCTCAATGAATGCCCTCGGCTAATATTTGCCATCTGCCCAGCTAAAGATTGGATTATTGAGGAATGAGAAGAAGCCTTTATAAAAACAGGGGTTTCTGTTGCTGTGAAACAGGGACTGTAGCACGTGCACAATGTGATTTTTCTGAAGTTGGGCTTAATTGCAGGGGATATACATGAAAATCCGGAAAACCAGGGACATCATCTGTTTCTGCCGGTAGCTAGCGTGATGCTATTAGTGTCTGTAATCTGGGGAGCTTGC
>KZ506282.1:26593-41516 GCA_002844005.1 Limosa lapponica baueri | reverse complement strand
AAGTTAGAAGATGTTCAGTGAGTGAGATTGCTTTCAGTAAACTTATTTTTATTTTCTGTGTTTAGTGGCAAGGTGAATACTTTCTTCTCTGTTTAGAACCCATCCACTGTTCCTTCATTTACATGCTCTTTATTATTCAGGATACACAGTTCCTCCATACACAGTATAGAGTCCAATCTATACTTAAGCATTGTAAATTCAGAATTGTCTCATTTGCAAATAAATAGTAGTTCTACTTAAGTCTTGAATCTTCAAAATTGTAATTACACTCACTACTTTTTGTTTCTCTATTGCCTGCTTAATGTATTCTGAGTTGTGAAGAAGGTAGGGATTTTGCAGAAATAATGTATGATAATGTAATCAAAAGCTGAAAGTGGGATTTTCAGAAATGGTAGTGGATTAAGCGTCTAATTTCCACTGTCTATCACTACAAATTATGTGTTGCCTTTAGAAATTTTTGAAAAGTTCACCTTTCATTCATTTCAGTTGCCAAATACAAAACCAAATCAAGGCTATTTATAATCTTTAACCTCAAGTAACTTTTATCAGACTGGCTAAGACTAATTTGTAGGTTTGCACCCTCCATAACAAGCTGTGCAATCCAGGTGTTTCTCATAACTGCAAACAACTGGAAAGCTATTCACTTAATATAGCACTGTGTATTAAGTGCTGTGTCTTGAAGGTTGCTGGACTGCGGAGGAGACCTTGCAGCGGTCTCAGAAGAGACAACATGAGTTTCTGCTTTCCCAAAATGAGGGAACTAGCTCTTTTATGCTGCGGTTGTTTGTAAATGCGGTTGCAGTATAAATCTTGTTTTATTACAAATTTCTTCTGTTTTGTATGATGTTCAGTAAGGTTGTTTGCAATATAAGGAAATCGGTAAACAAAATACTAAATTACTTTTATCACGGGAGGCAAGATTCCATTGTAATTTAGATTCTGATGAAGCAGCGAAATGCTTAATATGGTCTTCTAAAACGTTTTCTAAAAGACACTTGTCTTCATTGAGCTGCCTGGTGCTCATCAGGTGCTGTATTTGAGAAAAAAAGTAGTTTGATATATGTAAGTAGGAAGATGCAAAATTATTTATTGAGGTATGTCATCACTTGAATTTACTGTAAATTCAAAATAGCATGAAATGCATAAAAAAGTTTATAATGCTCAATTATGCGGCAGTCTTTCTGCGGTCTGTTTATATACTATATCGTGTTTTCTTGTAGCGTTTTTATGCTTTTACATGTTTCAGAAATTTCAAAGTTGTGTAGTAAAAAGGCTTGCAGTAGCTTCCAAATATAAATAAGCTTAAAAATAAATCCTGCAAAACTGCAATGATCCATTTAATAAAGTACCCATTTTTGTAAACGCCCTGAAAGGAGTGGGTGAAAATAGTGTGACACATCATGTGGGCTTAATCTGTTTCGTATAAATTTGCTGTGAAAGCTCTAGTTCAATATAGATAATGTGCAATCTGTTCTAAACATCCAGTTGTACAATAAGGGTAATTTGTGGGAGACAGTTATGGATCTCAAGAGCCCTTTCATCATTCGGAGTATTGAATTAATCTCCTCCTAAATGCTCATTCAGAAAGTGCCAGAAGACTGCTCTGTTTGGTTGCCATGGCAGATATTATTCTCCTGGCTCCTTGGAGAGCTAAATTTCTATAGACTGTGAGTGTTTTCAAGTTTATCAAAGCAGTAAGCTGTAGTTACTCTGATTTTTGTTGTTGTTGACGGTTTCCTTCTGTCATATACTCACATTAATTTTATTCTTTGAAAAATGTTCTAAAATGTCTTTACCTGCTTGCGCTCTCAAATAGAACTATAACTTCCCTTTAGAGACAAAAAAAAAAGGTGAAAAAGTATTTTGCATGTAGAGTCTTACAGTCTTTTCCAGATGAAAATAAAAAGAAATCAGAAAATTCAGTAGCTGTATGCTGAGAGACTAGTGAAAATGGCAGAACTCTCCGATAAAGGCAGGTTGTAAGTAGGGAAGGCAAAGAAAAGACTTTTCTCAGGTCTGTACAGGGGTAGATACCATGAAGGAGATTGGACTGATTTCTTACACAATAAACTTTCCCATTTGCGTGTTCTCCATCTGCTTTTGAGTAGCAGAACTAATGAAGCCTGATTTCCTCAGGATTTATGTTCTGTCTCTCCTGACCCTATATACAGCTGTGTGCACATCCTGATTAAACACCTGCCAGCCGCTTGCTTGACGGTAGAAGGAATTGAGACTTGAGTTGCAGTTGTGTTTTCATTGATACGGTATTGGTTTGGATTTCCCTTCATACCAAGCTAATAATTTTCATAAAATGAAGATGCACTGAGTGTCCTTGAGACCTCTGCGAATTGATGACTTTCGTTGAAATTGGCTGGTAGCTGGAAAGTTACTCCGTGGTCCCTTCCTCCATAGCCCCTGCCCTTTAGACATCTGATTCAGGTGATTTTTGAAGAAACGTACTGTCACTGTGAAAACTGCAGATTTTTGGTATGCAGTTTGTTAGCCACCACTGAAATTCAGAGACTAGCGTGAGCTGTATAGAAGAATTATTTGACAATTATTTTTAGTAATACATCCTGTCAATTCAAGATGCAGGGTTATGTTTATTGCTTGCTTGTCCACATGCCTATTACAATGGAGACGCACATGTGTTTTGAACACTTGAGCTTGAGATTTTTATTTTATTGTGATGTTTTGGTTACTTGAGATAATTATACTCAATTTAAGCCTATCACTAGGGTAACTAACTGGATAATAAGTCATCAGAGTTTGCAGTGAGGTACTTGCCTGCAGTTACCCAGGTACACAAATAAGTGTTCAAATTACAGTGTTAACCTCGCAGAAAATTCTGTGGGCCTGACAGCTGAAAAGTGACCCCCTTGTTTGGTACTGTATTACCAAACTCTTGCCTTTCAGAGACATCCAGAAGCAAAGCTGTTCTTGGAGCTCCTGTGTTAGCCCTGCAGCTGAAAGACTCTCAAATCTATCTCCTAATCAACTGTGAATATGTGGGAGGATACTGCTTTGAATCAGTGACAATGTGAGTGATCGTATGGACAGGCATTGAAGGGAGAAAAGGAAGCTACCCATTAATAATTGGAGTTGTCAGAAGTGTTTTGTTGGTATGCAAATTTACCATTTACCTACTTCCAAGTCCTTTTTAGTCTAGTGTGAGAGGACAGGGCATACATAAACTCTTTGGATACTAGATAAACAAAAAAGTATTCATGTTTTACTTCATTATGAATATGCGTCCACAGTGTGAAACTGCTGAAGGATAGCATGTGTTAGTCCTCCTGAAGGGTGACATATAGTGTGTGCAAAAAAGCTGAAAATATTAAGAACAAACCTGAAGGGAAGGTAGATTATGTAGAGAATTGAGAAACTCTGAGTAGGATGATAGATCATAAAGCACTTAAAATGGGTGTATAAAACGCGTTCACTACCATTGCATTTCCTCTTGAAATCAGATTTGTTTCTAGCATAAGATTGAGGAAAATGTCATTCTGGACAGAACCTACTTGTGGTTCAAACTGCCAGCAAATGTGTTACAGACCATCTCAGTGAAACAACAGCTGGACTATGAAATGATTGAATTGTGAAGTGATGAAACAAAGAAAAATTAATATAAGAAGATGAGGAGTTTTCCAATATGTAAGCAAAATAGGGAGCACGTTAAGTGGAGCAAATGAGCTCTGATGTGTTCGGTTCATCAAGGATTTTTATTTTTACTTAAACCTAAATTTCTGCAACAGTCAACGTAGGAGCATTGCTGGTTCTTTCTCTCATTCTCCTGTGGTGCATCATAAGCACAGCATTTCTGCTGCATTTGAAGTCTCATACGCTTCTATGGAGAAGCAGCAAGACTTGACATTTGGGAAATTTGAGAGGTTTTGTGTTCAAAGAAAGATGGTTAGGGTCAAAGAGCATGTCAGTCTTTAATTAGTATGCAGCATCCTTTTCAGTTTGCACAGGGAATATTTTAGATTCTTATTGCCAAGTGTGTAGTTAATTCATTACATGCTATTCTGTAAAAACTGCAAGAAATGTGTATTTGCCAAGCTGAAAATAACCATTTTTTTAAATATTTATATAGAGGAACAGATGTTGTACATTGAAGTACTAAAATGTGTTCTGAGGTAATACACAAAGTAGACAACTGTGGAGTTCCCTTAGCCATATCTTCCTGAAACAAGTATTAAACTGAAGTGTCTCACATACATGTTTTTGTCAGCTCAAGGTAATATTCAGCTATGAACTTTTTGAAATCATGGGGGATATACTGTAGCTTTCTATAGACAGGCATATATACATCACTGTGCATGTATCAGACTTGGTATTGCTGTGATACGGAAGCGGTATTATGTTGATGCCCTGTGTTTATTTAATAAGAGACTGAAGTCTCCAATATTGAGGGAATTTTCATAAAAAACCAAATTGATTTATGTACATGTAAAGCATCTACCATTATATAACTAGCTGTATGCTTAAACAAAAGAGTAACTTTTCCTGTATGTGCTCTCAGCATTGGTTCTCTCTGATGTGCGGTTATAGGAATTACAAGTAAGATGGCATGCTGTGATAGGTAGCTCATATGCGAAAGAGAACACAGGTCTGTTGGTGAGATAATGTCTTTTTGCTTCTGAGAAGCAGGCTGTCGGGAAGTTTCAATGGCACTGTTAGGCTCTGCATACCAAAGTGTGCTTTTTAAAATGTCAGCTTGTATAGAATGATATATCATAGTTCCTACAAAGATGTGTGGGGAGGAGTTTAAATTTCAATGCAAAGTAAGCATTTTGCAGGTTGAGCAGACACGTGTGTGCATGCTGACTCCATAGCCTTTTTCATAGGAAAGAAACAGGAAAAAGTTGCAGGTTTTTAAAAGTATTCTTAACTATTTTGGTAATTCTCATGTAGGAGACGGTACTTCAGTTTCTAAGATTCAGACGCTGAGACAGAAGAACTGTGTGTGGGTAGGTAACTATTTATATTGCAGTGTTTATATAGTTGTAGCACTTAAGAGAGCTTACACACGTTATGACTTCTGTAGCCTTAGCTCTGCATAAAACCTCACAAGTGTCAGGTTCCTGCCCCAGAGGTCTTTTGGGATGTCTGTGCTATGTATACAGGTCACCATATGCTTGGCCATGCAGGTTCCTAAAGCTTTGTACAATTCTGCCTGTGAACTGCTTTCGGTTACCTAGGAAGAAAAAAAAGAAGAGTTGAAAAAGCTTAGGGGGCAACACAGCCCTAAGTGTTTAAGAACAATTTTACCTGCTCTTGGAAGAGCAGGGCTGCCTGAAACAAAACAGGGATTGCTGGATATTTGATAAAGAGAAGCTCTGTGTTGTTGCCCTCTTTGCTTGAACAGTGTGAAATAAGTTGAAAAACTATGGAAGTGTGTGTCCCTGAAAGGGTGGGGTTTCTTATCAGCATCTTCTTAAGCTGATGGATTTTTTCAAAAGGTGAGAGCATTCATATATATATATATGAGTAGCATATTTGCTAAATAGATAAGCTTCTTGTGACTCTTGGTACTTCCTGTTTGTGACTTGAGAGATGGTATCAAATTAATCAGTCTGTCTCTTGAAAAAGGCTTGGTCATCTTTGGTGAGATGGAAATGTCTGTTCTTTGGTAACTGATACATTTAGTAACTAGTGGTGAAGTAAAATCTTAATGCAAATGAAAGACAGATGGGTTTGGGTTGATGGAAGTACTGTTGAGCAAACACAGGATTCAGCTGGTCTGCCAAGTTGAGAAACTCCATGTGAGTAAATCAGGCTCCCATGTGGTAAGAAGACATCTTTCTTCTGCAGGTGGGACACACCCAGACTTTCCCTTACTTGTTTTTAACTTGGTGGTGTTGAAATTATCGGACCAAACTATTCATTAGTTCATCCAGTTACTTCTCTGGGAACAATCAGTCTTGTTTTTTCCATGAGAAATGTACAAAAGTGTAGTGAACACAGTTAGAACTTTGGAGTAACTATTAATGGGAGCAGTTGCTTACTTTCTGTATCAATTAGTATTAAGCTCATCTCATTAATCAGAAGAATTTTCATATCTGCTTCAAAAACAAGATTATTTTTAACGCTGCTGTGGAGGTTCCAGTTTGTTGCATAAACATCTAATACAAGAGCATTTATATGTGTCGTAGTAATTCTGAGTTGTATTTTATTTTCACTGATCAGCAGAAATCCAGAAAAGAGATTCCCTTATTCACTAACACAGGACAAAGACTTCTTTTCTGCTTTTTAGTCAACCCCCTGCAGATTCCATAAGAGAGAAAAATTTGTTAAGGTCTTATTTATATATTTTTTCCCAATATTATTTGTGATTATTCCCATGTCACAAAGATCAAACAAAGTCAAGAAGAAAGTTCAGCAGATGGCAGTTTCAATGGGATACGTGTCTTTGATCAAAAGTTAATAAGATTGCAAAATTCAAATATAATTATTTGAAGGTTATTTATATATGAGATTACTAGTAATAGAGAGTAAAATATATAATACATATTTTAAATCGATGCTTAATGCTAATTAGTCTTTAGGGTATACTCTGCTGAAGAACTCCTTTGCTGATCTGAGGTGTGAATTCCCCATAACATTATGGTAGCAGTATTGGCCAGTTTCCAGATTTCACAGGTTACAAATGAGGAAGGCACTGGGAGGAGAATTCTCAAGAAAAAGAAAAAAAACAACTTACGGAAACCAAACCTAACAACCTCCCATTAATATTGTTCATAATGCCCCTTTAAATACAGGCATTATACTTACACTGCTGATTTCCCTGAAACTAGCATTGTTAAAATCTTCTTTATTTGTACTTCTGTGTGTATGTATGCATTTTCTTTATATTTTTATATATGTATAGATGCAGTGTACAGGTAGAGAGAATGAGAATCTGTGTGTGTGGATGCTGTTGAGTTCCTTTTGTAGATGCACTCTGATGCTGACTTATTGTGAACCACAGACGAAATTCCATTCCTTTTCACTGGGCATACTCTTTTCCTTTGATGTATTTCCTTACACCATTATTAATTGCTGTTATTTCCGATTAATATGGAAAATTATGCTTTCTGTTTGTTTTTTTTTTTTTTTGTATGGGAGTTGTTTGCTTTAGATTATTGAAGAAATCTTTTGCTATGGTTGTAAATTATTACTATTTTAGGAAAGGATGTAACTGACTGCCGTGGGTTTTGTAGTTATATTGGTCCTGTAATGGTACATGGAATTTTCACTCTTTGCTTTCTGATTGTTTTCAGTGCCAAAAAGGAAACACGAGCATGTGAGCAATGACATATTATCAAGCTCAAAGTGCAGAAAATGGATTTCTGCAGCTTGTTAATATTTTGTAATTATTTGTCCTGTCCCAGCTTGCGTGTTTGATTTGCCCTGAAGGATCTGTGGAAATGTGTGTTCACCTTCCATCTTATACCATCACATAAATTTACAGTGAATTAACTAGGTGACTCACTGGATAATATTAACTCACTTCACTGATGCGAAATCATATGATGTCTTAAACATTTATTTAGAGTCCTTTGACAGCACTTACTGGCATGTTTTTTAAAATCTGGTTTGTTTGACAGATGTAACAACTTATTTTATAAAGGTCTTACTATAAAATTTATAAGACAGCCTCTGTTTTCTGACAAATGGTAATGTTGTATGGTGTTTCTATAGCAATAGAACAGAGTTTTAATGTGCTGCAACTAATGTGTTGAAGAGAAATTATTTTAGGTATTTGTGGCTGCATGCTAGATAACATATTTATTGTTGTGATAGGTTAAAATTGAGAAATAGGAATGTGATGGAGCTGGTAACCCAGGGTGCCCAGTAAAAGCACTTTGCCATGTATAAGAAACATTTCAAAGCAAAGCCTTGAGGTCTGATAGAATTAAATTAGCGTGGCAATTTAACATGAATCACAATAGTTAATCCCTCAGTGCGTGCTGAAGCTGGCACCATTAGCTCTAATTTCCATTGAAGCAAAAGAAGAAGGTCAGTCTAGAACAGAGGCTGGACCAAAGCAGCGTATATCTGTTCAACGCATTTATTTCGAGGCTTCACTTGGTTGCCAGGCTTTATCCGGCCCCTCTGAGCAGAGGAGGGAAGCGGGGCTGTGCTGGCAGTGCTCTGCTCTTCCTCGCCTTCCCACCGCTCCTGGGAAGCGGAGCAGGAGGATGGGAGTGGGAGGAAGGAGGAGTGCGGCTCCCTTCCCACCGGGGAGCTGCCAGCCTCCAGGGCCAGTCCTCTTGGCATTTTTTCTGCCAGCAAGTTTGACCTTTACCAGCCAGTGAATTTAGATGCAGAAGGGTGCCATTTCTAAGTTTAAAAGAAATTGGAAGTAAAAATCTAAGGAAGAGGGTGCAACTAAGACAACAGAAAATAGGACTGGGAATCAGCAAGGAACAAATAGAAAAAGAAGTAAAATGCTTTATTAAAGAAAGCAAAAATACTTCACAAAAATTAAAAAAGGAGAAAGAGGGGGAGTGTTATCCAAGTGTATGAGAACTTATTTATTCTGTGCATGGAAAAGCTGTATAAACACAAAGTTCATGTTAAAATTACGCTTACCCTTTTTGGCAATTATTCAAGTTTTGTTTAGAAGGTAACAGTTTTAATATGAAGATCTAAACCTAAAAATTGCAATGTTATTAAAAGCAATGCTTACATATTTGTGTGTATTTTATGTAGTACAGGTAATCTACTTATGCCTTTATGTATTATTTTGCACAAAATTTAAGTTAACAGAAAGAAACTGGGATTATAGGGCTGGCAAGGCTTGAAAATAATAAAATTAAGTAGTTAGAAATCAGTCCTACAATTTTTCCAATCTAAACCTCGTCCTAAAATCCTTTTCTGTAATTGCCCATTTATATAGTGTAGGGTGCTCCAAGGCACTAAAGCAGATCTCAGAAAGAAGAGTACATGCTAATATTCAGCGTACCTACAGATCATTGTTTGTCTTCATGTTACAAAGACGCTTAAAATTTCAAATCTCTTCAGCCTGAAAATAGTAGCTATTATATAGTTTTAATTTTCCATAGCTTGTGCTTTATTGCAAAATAATTTCATAAAGCTTTGCAAAGAAATTGCCGATAGTATTAGACGCAGAAAACCCCAAAATTTTGTTAGGGTCTCTGACAGCAATGGAGATAGCTCTGCAAAGGAAGAGCAGTGGGGGCACTACAGTACTGATGAGTAGAGCAGCTCATTGGTGTAACACAGGAGAACTTTGCTTTTCTAGTGGAAAAGCAGACAGACAGACAGGAGCTTTACCTATCGAGCATTACATCACTTCTGAACAAACGTGGTAAACCACCTGTAGCAGAGAGGTTTTCTTCCCACTAATTTGTTGGAAAAAATGAAAAGCGTTTTGTTCACTCATAACCTAGGAAACACATAAAGGGAAATTCTGGCTTCATTGAAGTAAACGAGAACTTGGCCATTGCCTTCAAAGAAACCAGACCTTTACCCTTTGCTAGGTTGTTTAAAATTACTACAGGCATAGCAGAGTCATTTATAAATACTGTTACACCTATAATTTAGGACTATGTCAGCTGTTATAACTTTACTCATTTTGAAGAAATGCAGAGTTATAAACTGCCTAACCAACCTTTTACTCATTTTCAAAATATCTGTGCAAGCTAACTCAAAGTTTATTCTGACTCTCCTACATACTTACTAGACAATATTTTTTA
This sequence comes from Limosa lapponica baueri, assembly GCA_002844005.1. Classification (NCBI taxonomy): domain Eukaryota; kingdom Metazoa; phylum Chordata; class Aves; order Charadriiformes; family Scolopacidae; genus Limosa; species Limosa lapponica. Next base: position 31,809 of record KZ506282.1, on the reverse strand, counting down.
GTTCTCTAAGATCAGTGCTTTGTATCTAGTTGTGCATCTTAAATGAAAATGGCAAGTTGAATAAGCTGTATGTGTCCTTTGTGTATATCTGTGTAAGGGTTGTGAGATCAAGGGTTTCTCTAGCCCAGGTCATGAAGTGGCAAGAAGCAGATACCCAGGACAGAGTGAAGAGCAGAGCTAACATACATTTCCCCATAGTATTTCCCATCCTCTGCCTGTGCTTCAGTCATGAACTTTCTGAGCCAGATCAAACCATAAATCCACCATAACTAATTTGAGTAATTGACTTTATCTGAATAGATATATAACTTTATGTGATCACATAGATAACCATTAAATATATTTTCAAAAGCAAATCAATACCCGTAAGTGATCAATACTTATGCTTAGCCCAGTGTTTAACTAAGGAAAAACAAGTTGCCTATTTTTCCATGTGTGCATAGTCTTCCCAAGGAGCAGGGGGCTTGGCAGAAGGGGAATTTGCCTTGTCACAGGTGTCTTTGGTGGAAGAAAGAGTTCTGTCAGTTGTGCCATTGCCACTCTGAAAGTATCTGCAAAGGGACCCTTGATACTCTTTAAAATTGGTAAAACTGATTTCTTCAGAATATTTATAAAGTTACTGTAACTAGCAATTGGTTACCAGCACTTGGTTGATTATTTTTCACTGGGCTGTGAATAGGCAATAGCAGGTAAATGTAGAGCCCCCCCAGGAAATAGAAGAAAGCTTGTCTTTGCAGAGAAAGACAAGAATGAAAACATTACTGGAAATTATCTTGCAAGGACAAGTATTTGGGGCAAGAGAACTTCTACAGGGGAGGAAAGCAAGTAAGATGACTTGGCAGATCCCTTCTGTTGCTGGTTTTGGATTCCTTCCTAGTAAACTCTTGAGTAGAATTGAGAACAGTTCTTCTTCAACAAGTAATTTAAACATTGAATAGTTTTTCCTGCTTTACTGCAGTAAAACGTTATTTTTGGAATACTGTGGTAACAATAACTTTAGAATGAAACTCATTTTCATGCTGATACGGCAGATAAACGGAAAGGCAAATCCCTTCTTAGAAAAAACTCCTTCAAAAGAGTGGTTGCTTTCGCTATGTGTCTGCCCAGCACTTAGTGTGGAAGCCTCATTTCTAAATATGTGGTTTATACTTCAAGTATGTTTTATTATTTTCTACTGACAGTGTTCAGTTGTTTGATTTCTCTAGTACCATCTGATGTATTTGTCAGGCTGAAGATTCTTGTCTGGAATTTTGTACTTGCAGGACTGTGGCTGGTGTGTGGTAGCAGGAGAGAGAAGAGCCATTCACCCTGCACGTGTATCTGCTTTTGATATCAGATCTATATCACAGATAGAAATTTCCAAAAATAGTGCCTGAAGTTGAGTTCTTGGTTTCTTATCTACAGTGAAACCTCGATTACCTAATTATTTCCCTGGGTAGAGGAGTAAACTTTTTGTTGTTGTTGTTACCAGTTTTTGGAAACTGAGTAGGGCTCTGTATGGATCCACAAAGTAACAAATTTGGAAAGAATTGTGGGCCCAGGCTATGATTCACACCAGCTGGGCTTGGGCTGTGGCTAGCAGCCGTGTCCACTGGCAGAGCAGAGGGTGGACAGGGTGCTAGTGCTTTGGGTGCTTGGATGCTGGGCTTTGCGTACCTGGGTTCCAGTGGTGGGCAAATCTGTGGTCAGAAAGTAATGGGATTACGGTGGGTTTTTTTTGTCTTCTTCTGAGGGTTGGGCATAGTTCATGTTGAGAGACCATCTCGGCTTTCCACGCAGTCTATTCCCCGCTGTTGCATGGATTACAGGGAGACGTGCTCATGCCCTTTGATTTTTCCTCCTTTCTTTTTGTGGCATTAAATAGCTTAAAATAGTCTTTTGCTTTTTGTACAACAGAATTTGTTAAAGGCTGTTGGCAAAAAACTGTGTGGGTTTTGGCATGTGTAGGTCCTGGAATAGACGTTGTGTGGTCTCCTCAGGGCTGAACCTCTACTGCTGCGTGGGTTTGTGCGCTCGAGGGAGCCTTGTGTCTACAACCCAGCGGGTCCCTTCCGGCCTCGAAGCTGGAAAAAATGGAAGCGCAGAGCTCACACAAGCTTTGCTCGTCTTGAAAGTGTTAGACCGAAACGTATATTCTCTCAGAAGCTGTAGTGAGCTGTGTATTTCTGACACCGCCCGAGCCCTTCACCCTTCCAGCAGACGTGTGCGGAGGAAGGGCTGTCTCGCTGCGCAGCCACGGACCACCTTCCAGTCCCTCACCGTTTTCTCGGGTGCTGGTTTTGCTGTTTCTCAGCAGCAAAACCAACTCTTTGCCTCCTCAATCGTGGGGCAGGGTGAGCGCCAAGCACGTGAGCTTACGCAGTAAATCAGTGTGTACTGAGCATCCTGGTTCTTAGCCAGGCTGTTGCTGCTGTTACAGTTGGTATAAGGCTAACTCAGCCGTCTCTGCGGTTACGCTTCGGTGTCGGGCATGTTCCTATCAATAAATTAGGGGTTTGTGTCCAGAGGCCTAGTTAAACTCTCGAAGTGCTGGGTGTTTCTCTTCCAAAGGATAACTGCGTGCTCAGGGGCATCCTGCTTAGCGTATAAGCTTGTTAAGCTTCCGAGAGGAGGAATGGTTTGTTTTACCCATTTTCTCTTGATTGTAACTAGCAACTGCAAACTGGTAATGAACATTCACCCAAAACTCCCGAGAAAATAAACAGCTCACCCTGAAATCGTTAGGACACTGTTGACGTGCCGTTAACCCAGGGACAAGCTGCACCCTTAAACTGTGGTGAAGCCTGTCTGATCCAGGTGACAAAACGGAAAAGAGATGTGTGACTGGCCGGCACGGATCTGGAAGGACTGCGCGGTCCTCCCCTCCCTTGCGAGACGCGATCAAGGTCACCTCACTTGGGATATTTTTGCATCATTGCTTTCATAACCAGCCAATAGTTTCTGACTCCGCAATCTATTGACCGGCTGGCTGTTGGCGGAGAGGTCATCGCACGAGCTGAAGGGGAGAGCTCGTGCTAGGGCTGGTCGGGCATCCTGTGAGCGTGGTCAGAGCACACGCTCCTCGTCGGGCGTTCAGGCGCATCCGTGGTGTGTTTGTCTTTCACTTTGCAACTCTCTAATTAGTGACGGTGAAAGAAGTAAATTTCTAGAAGCCTGAACTGAAATAAGATAAAAATAAATGTTCTGAGGGTCAGAATTTTAACCTATACTTTTGAAGCAAATACTATGATGCTATCTGATGTGGCTTCTGCTATTATTTCCACGTTTTTGTACTGTCTACTGAGCTAAAATAAGGTTCAGCAAAGGGTGACTAATACAGTAAGAATATTGTAATGAGTATTAATTAATACTTTGCAATTTAAATCAGAGACAATATGAAGTAGATCAGAAAAAAATCTTGGAAAAAATCTACTACAAATGGGGTTGCTTTGTCTGCTGTGGCTCCCAGAGCTATTAATCAGGCACAATACTCCAAGGCACGTATTATGTGATTCTGCAAGTTTTCCTGACTCTGCACTTACTAATTTTGCAAACTTACTGTTTCATTAACACTACATTTTTGTACTTGGTATTCTGTCATGAATTAGGCATACAGGAAAGGAAAGAAGAGGCTTGTATTTTTTTGCTGTTTGCTGTTACCTGCTATTTGTTGTAGCAGGTTCCCACTCAAGATTTGTAGAGTCCAGGCAAACTTCTCTGCCACAATTCCTGCAGGAACAACAATAAAAATCTCTCAATCTGGAAGGGACTTCAGAAGATCTCTCTCTAGTCCAAACCCCTGCTCTTTGTTATCTTCAGTTTAAAATTCTTCTCACCTCCTCATCAAAAATCTGCATTTTGGCTGTTTAATGCTCATATATGGCTTTTCTTTATACAGAGTTGTTTTCAGTGGTTTGCAGCATCATAGGGCCATTGGTCTTGACTCTGGTAAATAAGGAAGTTGTGAAATTGTTCCTACAAGGCTTTTATCATATTGCTCAAGAAGGGGGGGGAACTGTATTCTGGAAGTCAATAACTTTCAAGAAGACTTAAGGGTTGTACTGGATGAGTTACTGAAAACAAGCATTTGGTGTTATATTGTGGCTGTGTGGTATAACACAGAAGTCCTGGGATTTATAAACAGGAGCATTACTCTTATGGAATCTGTTTATTGCTACTGTAAACAAGCACGTTATCATCTCTAGCTATGGCAACTAAGAGGTTGCTGAAAAACTGGTCAGAGTCAGACATGACGCTTAAAAGTTACCACAAACCTGAAGTCCTTAAGCTCCGTTCACTGCAGAGAATGTTCACCACCACCCGCGAAAACCTTGAGGGGAGGTTTGTGGTTCTAGGTATGAAGTTACCCCAACTTTCCACCATTATAATCAACATGAGAAAATTTCCATTAAATAAGGTTTTACACTTTTACACAGAATAAAATATTAGATGTGGAAGAGGCTTTACTGAGTTTTGAAGTGGGTGTTAATTTGCCTCTTCTGTAACTGGCTGGTACGTACAGATTAAGCTGATACAGTTCTTGCAGTTGTCAGCAAACAGCTCACGGCACAAGAAAGTACCTTTGTTGTGACTGTACACCATTAGGAAAGAATAATTTTAATATATATCCATCGTTTTTTTTCATATTGTAATTAATTTGAGAAAATGGGAAAGATACCATGTAACACTACGCTTTCTTTATGCAGTAAACTGCTAATGAGTCATTCTGTATGGTGAATACAGGAAAAGCAGAAGGTGAAGTTGCTGATAAGAAGCATCTGTCCTCATGTCTTCTTATATTTAACTATATGGCTATTTACGTGTTTGTTTTTCATATATGCAAATCTATGTGTATGTTGAGTATGCACATGGAAAAGGACCAAAACAGTGAGTCATTAACTCCTAGTTTCATTGAGTTTCACTTTCAAATGCTTTTTACTTTTAAAAATTGTTTTCCTCCGGTTGTAGTTGAATTGTCAGTTGGCGTTAACACACACAGTGATAAAGTTAAGAATAGTTAGAGGCTGGCTTACCAGGACTGAGCATAACTGGAAAATAACAGCGTTCTAGGCGTTTGACACAGAGCTCAGCAAGTGCCAGAAACCAACATTGAACAGGCAACCAGACGTGAGGAAAGCAAAGACTGTGAGACACCTGATAAAACGCTGGCTGTCCCCTAGAAACCATACAGGAAAGTTGAGAGTGTTTGATTAGATGGTGAGTGTTTGTGGAACGAG
>KZ506282.1:0-19364 GCA_002844005.1 Limosa lapponica baueri | reverse complement strand
AGGAGCAGAGGCTTTATTTTCCCATTGTGCTCAGGCCAGCCCCTGGTGCAGAGCTGACGTAGGAGGCCCTTGGTCTGGGTTTCTCAGGGTGCAATAGAGGAGTACAGGGAAATGTGCACTGAAGTGACAGGAAACAAAGCCACCTCGATCAGAGGTGTCTGGTTCCCTGTAAGTGTCCTCTCTCTTCTTCCTTGGGGTCATGGAGCAGTTTGCGTCCGGCTGAAGCTGTGGCTCACCTTCAGGCAGATGGTGGTGGGTTCATGCCGGGTTGTGGAAATGTGGAATGGGCTGCGGGCGCTCTTGTCTAGCCGGTCCATCCCTTGGACATTCATGGCACAGCCCATCACCCAACGAGAGAGAGCCCACAGAGACAGCCTCAGCCCTGGACCTTTCAGGAGCGCAGACAGACCTGGACCTGTGGCAGGTGGTCCAATGCCTGCAAGGCTCTAAGAAACAAAGTAAGTGCATCTCTGCTCTTAAACTTTAGGGAGAAACCTAGGATGAGGCTGGAGGCATCCTGTTTGGGAAGACAACTGTGTGGGAGTACCCTGTACCTATCCACAAGGCCTTTTAGCAACAGCAATTCCAACCAAGAAAGCTGTTTTTAAGGAAAAGGGCAGTCATAAATAATTTACTGGTGATACAGTCAGGTACATTGTGAGCCACAGGTCTGATTGCGTGGCCCAGAGGGACCTGCTGACGCAAGATCTCTACTGTACTTGCCGAACTGCAGCACCTCCTGTGAACTTGAGGCCAGTAGAAGAGGAAAGCGCCGGTATGGCTACATGGGGAAAGGTTCCTCTGTGAGCAGGCAAGCAATTCTGGGTATTTTCGCTTACCCCAATCTGAGGGAATCGATCTCGAATCTTGCACCGATTGAGAACTTATGTCCTCATTCAAGTAAGCAAAGGCAGTGGGACACATGCCTGCCGCCCCTTGGGCTTTCTCCATGAGAGTTGTCCCCTGCCCCATCCAGGAGCTGGAGGGGCGAGCGCTGACAGCGGAGGCTGGTGACTCCCCTGGCAGCCCTGGAGGCAGGATCTCTCTGCACCCCGCTGCTTGGTACGAAACCAAGCGGTGATGGCATCTGTCACCCCTGGTGTGATGGGGCAATGCTGGGCACAGTGTAAGAGCTCATCAGCCCATCCCGCTGGCTCCCAGCTCTCCCAGGCCCTGGGCACTGGAGCTGAGCGCTCGTGGCACACCAGTGCCCAGAGGAAAACCAGATCCTTCCCTCCTGCCTCCCCCAGCCCTGTGTTTCTCAAGAGAGTGGTGAGAGGGAAGAAAGAGGAAGATGTTACACAAGGGTTTGCTGAAATTAATTGCTAAGGAGATCGGACATGACACGTCTGAGGGCCTAGTGAAGTCCTTACAAAACCCACATGCTTTTCAAGTCCTCTAAAGCACTAAGTATACTTGCATTTTTCATGTGACATAATTCTTCTACCAGCTGGGAAAGTAAATAGAGATAATTTTTTCCCCTCGCATAATAGACTTTACTCTGTCACTAATTCAGGGTTCTTGACTTCTAGACATTGATGTCATTGTAATAGACCCAGATAGGCCAAACTGAGTCAACGTGTTACGAGTAATAACGATTTTAAGCTCAAAAAAAAATAATAGCCAGAGCCTGTGCTTGAAGAAGGGAACGGGCTAAAACAACGACACGCACATTGCTCCGGAGAAGGGCAACCCCGCTGTCCCGCAAAACACTGGACCAGCGTGACTTCAGTGAGGGACCCTCGCAGGCTGTAGGCAGGAGGCAACTAAACAAGTGAGTATCTGTTACACTTCCCCAAGTACAAGTCACCTTGAGGTGTAATTACTCCTTTTAATGAAAGCAAGTCATAATCTGGACCTAGTGATAGACAGATCTGACCATGGGAAAGGCTGTGGGGATGGCTGGGCTGCCTCTGGCCTTTGGGACATCCCATTTGTCCCTGTTCTGTTTATTGCCAGCCATCCATGTTGGCATCGCTCTGTAACTGGGTAGACATTTCTTTATGTGCTAATGAAAAATTCATTTTTAAAAAAATCTGACCTGTGTGTACCAACTACTGAGACGTTACGGTGTGCCCTTGTTGTCCCAGAGCAGAGGAGGGTAGCACAAGGGAGTTCTTGGCCACTCCTTGCCTGCTGCCACCTCCACCAGGGCTGGGAAGCTCACCAGCAATGGCACCCGCCCAGCTCCAGAGCCTGTGGGTACAGCCTCGCACAACCAGCCAATCAAAAAGCAATCATACCTTAATTGTGTATAATTAGACGACCTGTTAAATGCCATTAATCCCAAACTCCCAGTGTCCATAGGCTCTCCGGCTGGTTACAGTTCCCGTCCCATGAGCAGTTAAACCACAGCCTCCACATCCCGTCACTGCAGCGCAGCAGGTTGTGCTCAATGCTCCAGCCCAGGTCACCAGAGACATCCCCAAGGGGAGACTGGTCCACAGGCAGGAGAAGACACCAGAAACCAGCCGCTCTCGGGCAAAAGGGGCAGGACCTGTTCCAGAGACCCTGGCCAGCACTGCCACCCCCTCCGCAACCTGAGCTGCTTTTCACAGCACCCTGGAAAAAATACAGCCAACAAAATTGCATTACTCTCCTAACTACATGTTAAGGCACAGCAGTTTATAAGTGGTGACAGCGACAGCACACACCTGGATGTGAGCCTCGGTAGTTCACTTGTTCTCTCTCTCTGTGCTGACATACCTGATTTTAGACTCAGTGGTCAGGAGCAGATGTTTCCCAGCACATGGCCACCTAAACCCTGCAGCGTGGGCCGCAGCTGTAAAAACGGTACACTGTGAAGAAGTGGAATTAACTCCTGGGCTCCTGTGACGCGTGACAGCAGAGCCCGCGTGTGGATGGAGCTGCCTCTCGCCCTGTGGTTTCAGACCCGGGTGACAGTGGCTCTGTGCGAGGGTGCCCAGCTTCTGGTGCAGAGGCACTTCCGATGTGCAGCTGCTGGTGATAACACTGTTGGGTTTTTCACTGTTACCCCTTTTACAGTGCAAAGAAGAATGGTACTGGGTTAGGTCTGGATTAAAAACAATCTCTACTGATGAAAATTCAACTCACAGAAACCTTCACAAGAAAAAAAGTTAGCTTACACACCCGTTATGCAGATTTGGCAAAGTGGTGTGCACCAGCCACTTCATCTAACAAGAAGAACCCAAGACAAGCAAAGCTCCTCTGCTTTCCCCGGAGTTAGAGCAGGGGTTGGGGAGGGATCCCTCCCCCGGCTGGGGGGAGACTCATCTGACCCTTCTGGGCACACACAGCAAATATTTTAACCGCGATTTTGAACCCATTGTGTCCCATGTTCCACAGCTGCCAGGCCCAGCAGCAGCTTTGCTTGGGTGGCAACCTGGGCAAGCATCTCAGAAGCGTACAAGCTGCTGTTCAGCTGGAGAAAAGTTTACTAAACCGTTTAAATAATTCAGAAGTTGTGCCTAAAAACAGCTACCTCAACCTTTAAACCAAAAGCTACTTTAGCAGATGCCAACCGTGACAACTTTTAAATGCAACTAAACAAGTTTGATCTACGCAAGAGAGTCACTGAAGGTTTGCAATTTAACACACGTCCACACACGAAGTTGTGTTTTTTCAAGGCAACCGAGCTTACATTTCTGCTGCTTTCTGTTTTCATTTACTCCGATGTGAACCCGACCAGGGCTGTTCAGTATGAGCTATTCCACGCCTGTCTCTGGAGGCCTGACCTCCCGTGCGCCACCCAGCCTGGGGACACGGTGAACACCCGGCGTAACAAACGGCATTGACATGCAAATGATGGGTTATGCATCAATCAAGATATCACTTTTATTGACTGGATTTTCCATTTCTGTCGCACACCGTGAATGTTTATACAATGAAAAAGCCAAACATTGCTGGAAGCAATAAGATCAGCTGATATTTCTGTACCCTCTTAACACACACACGTGGATTCTTTCTTGGTGAGAATTTTTTTTATATGTCTGTTCATTAATTCTGCTTATTTATACTGCTACTCTTAAAATTCTGTGTCAAGATTGTCACATCTTAAATACGGATTAAGTTGCTAGAGGTACATTATTTTTTATATATATATTTATATACACACATACAGAAAAATACAAGACTAATTGTTTTTCCACAATATTTAATTTATACACTACTGTAACTATATGCAACTTTTAAAGACACGTTAAGGGGTACAAGAAACTGTTTACTTGCTCTAAATAGTTTGGTCCAATATTATCTTAATGTAGTGGTTATTCTCGCCCTTCCTTGTACGTGACAACATAATATGACATACAACACATGCACAATCATTCACCTATCAACAAATGGATAAAGGACACCACTCAGACTAACATCTGTACACCCAAAGGTTCAACCAACCACACACAACTATAAGGCTATAATACAACTATGCAGCATAAATGGTCAACACTGCTGTTCTAAAGTGAGCACCATATATACAGTCGTATATAAAAACATCGGAAACAAAATACACCTGGGGTTAGTTAAAAGGTGCCATTCCAAGGCTGTACATAATATCAGGAAAGAGTATTTACAATACTTGGAAAAAAGCTGCAACAAATAAGTTTATTGCCAATGCCCTTTATAAACTTGTCTCCTACTTGGATGTTACGCTCACTGTCTGTGAACCACACATCTCATTTCTGGCCCTTGGTAAGATCCCTGCTCAAAAATTTCAAGCAAATATGTCCTATGGCTTCACCCACACATCTACTCTTGTAGCTTTTGATTTATAAATAGCACACTGACTAAACTGCAACTAGAGTTTAAAACTTAAAGAAGTAAAATGCTTATCCTTTGCCTTGTTTAGGAAGCAGAACGTGAAACCCCTGGCTAGGAGAGCCAGTAACAATACCCCATGCAATTTAGACTCGCTTAGTAAAGTTTTTTTACTAATCAAGAAGAGCTGTCATGAGCTGTAGAAACCATGACCAAGCGTAACGCCGTTCTTTGGTGCTCTGCTCACTCTGCGGTGGACATGAAATGCTTTGTATTTGACCATTCTGCAAGTGTTACAAGATGCTCAACAGTGTAGACTCCTCTCAGACACCCAACGTCTGCCCAGGGCGCTGCTACATCATACCACCAGTTTCACTAGCATTGCTTAGAAGACCCAGTGCACAGCATGAAAAAATAAAACATTCTTGCCCTTCCCAAAACTAGGAATCTGCAATATATTTTATTCTAGATAATAAAATTCCACAAAAGTTAATTCATCTGGTCAAAAGTATCCTTTTGTACAGAAATAGTCTAAATCAAGACCTTGCCATGGCAATGAGAAACCTGACAGAACGGCTAAGAGCTGCAAAATAAATACTTTCCTATATGCTATTTAAATTGACTTTATGAAAAAGCATGATTACTGAGGGAAAATAAGTGGCATACATGTGGGTAACAACAGTATTTTAAGTCTTAAAAAGAGTAATAATGAGAAAAGTGTAAATGACAATAACAATTTCAATTTGAATCCAATTGCCTAAAGGTTTTCCATCCCTTATTGCCTTCAGAAGTCTCAGGGAGGGGAGGAGTGGGTAGGGGAGAAATTTTACAAGGTAAAAACCTAAAATATTAAGTGTCATGATATACTAATAACAAAAGTAATTCATACAAATACTTTATTTTCAGTTAGCATGTAAAAACTCAGAAGTAGACTTAATAATTTACCTTTGTTATATTAAAAAAGAAGATTGTCTGCTTGTAATATTAACATATTTCTATGGGAGAAAGCTGCCTTACAAATCTACTTGCCTTTTTTTCTTTTTTAAAGAGAACTGCCTCTAGCAAAACAAGATCTTTTCAGTTTGATTTTTGAGCCACAACTTTATCCATATCATAGCTTAAGACAAATAGGTGTGGGTTTAAAATCATATTTCAAGATCACTAATTTTTAGTGCATCTTTGCTTTGTACAAGCCTTGGAACATCTGAAAGCTCCCTGAAGAGTTTTCAGCATCAAAACATTATTGCTTTGGTTCTGTTTCAGACACATAGAATTATGCCACGTATCACATATTGTAGTTATCACAGAAGGTCAGAACAAGAATTAACATTTCACAAGCAAACAAAAGCTTCTCTCTCTAGTTTAAGTGCAGAACATGAAACTTCTAAGTGCTCCATTTACATTAGGATCCAGATATATATTTTAATTTAATCCAGATCTTCCATAGTAAAATTATAAATGTAAAAATTACACAATAAAATATTCTGTTTTGTTGAAAAAGAAAAACATATTGGCTAGCAGCATGCAGAGACCATGCATTGTCATACCATCAAGCAAACAAAAAATTAAAGTGTAATAAATAACTGCTCAAAGCCCACTTAAAAATCTTAAGACAACAAAAGGGGGTCAGTGACAAGGTGTTCACAGCTCTGAACAGGAAGAATGATGCTGTCAAGTAGATTGAGTTAGTAAAGTCAGGCCATCGTCAAATGACATGACAACAACTGGTTTGACTGGAGGTACACAGCAGCCCCTCCTTTGGGTTCCGCTGAATATTCACAGATATCGTCTTTTCACAGAGAGGTAGTTGTAGCACATTGTTTTTCAAGTTCCTGTTCTTTATCCTATCCAATTCGTTTGCTGTGTCTGACATTTGGTCAGAAAAAAATTTTAGGTTTCCCAACGATGCAGCCTGGTTTGCGCTTCCGCTGGAACTTATACACATTTTCCACGTTGATTTCTCCTGTACTTTTACACTGGAAAAGGACAGATTGTTTTGAGGATCAATAATGTATTTAGTGCTGCCGTGAATCTGTGAACCTAGGCAAAGGCTCATTAACTTCAGGCTTTCAACCAGTTCCCCTGCACTTCGAGACGACAGCTGCATTGAGTTTCCAGATCCAGCGCATCTCCGAGTAGAACCCGAAGTGTTGTTGGTGCTACCACTGGAGCTACCAGAGGGACTCCCCCCACCTTTGTTGTTGTCACTTGGGCTCGTTTTGTCTACCCCTCCATTTCCATTACTTGGCTTGCTTTGTCCACCGCCATCTCCTTGGCTGCCAGGTGGCCCTTCGCTGCTATCCCGCCTATGCCAGGAGTAAGTAAACCCACTATCCTTGTCTAGGCGTCTCCTACTTTCCGAGTCGTCGTCGCTTGTTTCTGAGCTACTGCAACTAGAGCCCCGTCCCTGGCTTTTCCTCCTGTGGTAGCGTTTATGCACTGTGCTTGGCGAAGCAATATTCATTTTTAACCTGCTGAGCTTTGGGGGCAAGTTCTCATCCATGTCAAACTCATCATCTGACTCGCCCTCCTCAAAGATCTGATTGAGGACTGGTGCACTCTTTCTCGAAGTAAGACGATTTGTAACTGAAGGCTTGCGGCGCAGAACAACTTGAGTAGACAAAGAAATAGGTTTCTTATCTTCTTCATCCTCCTCTTCATCTTCTTCTACTCTGAACAAGCACTTCCGGCCACTTGTAGTGGGTTTTAAGCTCACCGATGGGACTGCTGAAAGTGCTGGTCCAGCTAATTCGGGGATATCCTCTTTCTTTGCGGAATCACCAAGGGCCTTGCCTCTGTGGCCGTTGAGAACATTCTCAGCCGTGCGAGCTGGTGACTGAGGAACAGTTGCATGGGAGAGAGGAGAAGCTGTAAGGTCATCCTCCAGATCTTGGGGTACATCGATTTTTGTTGGCCATGATTGCCTACATAAACAATTATAAAGGATAAAAGAAAAGTTAGGTCATGGTAAGCATTTCAGAACATACAAGGAAGTGCAAGACCTGCCCAAGAGAAGCACAAGCCCATAAAGGGCCTGCTGAGTGGCATGTTTGTAAATAACAGTCCTGAGCAACTGAGGAAAAGGAAACAGTCTCAGAGAATGTGCATTCCTTTAGAAATGCTGTTATTTGAAAGGAACATCTTATATACAAAAGCGTAGTTTAGAAGTTATGTCGGTTGCTATCAAATGAAATCTTAAGATTTCACTGCTCTCAGAAAATGAATTAAGCAAAAAACTTTAAATAATTGTGTCTCAAAGACAGTAATCTGAAGTAGGTACAGAATCACCAGTACCTAGAGGAAGATATGAGCTGATTCAAAACCAACTTAAATAAGATAGTATTGCAAAACTACTTTTAATCTGAAGCTTCTGTTTTTTCCCTCCCCAGTATTCTTCATATAAAATTAGATTAGAATTAACATGAGTGAGACTGAAAAGCTGAGTCAGAAGAAACATTCTCTCTTTTTCAGTAAGTCTCATTCAGACCAAGCTCTATTCTACAAAATCCCCTTTCATTTGAAACACACATGAATTGAGATCATACATTTATTTGTCCTTAGCTGAGCAATTGGAATAATACAGCTGCGTGAATTCAGGACTCAAGCTGCTTAAGAATATGACACATGAATAAACTGTAAATCAAAGTTCAAAATGTATAACTGCACAAGAATTAGCTCAAATCAAAACGAAATAACACTTGAGTGTAAATCAGCTTTACAGTTAGCAGCTGATGTCTTATATCCACTATCTAAGCTCGTATCTAATGATTTGTAAATCCTAATATATATCGTACATATATTTCCCATAACGCACACAGAATAAATTAAGAACAAAGACTGTCAGTCTTTCCTCTCTCTCTCTATTCTGAAAGCCGAATCCAAAAGACCAACACCTACAGACCAACACTTTAACATTGAAAAACTCTTCAATTGCTTCCCTCAGCATAAGCCTCACATTTCCTGTGGAGACCAAGAAATTTTTTCTAACCTCTCAGAGTTATCTTTAATTTTAAAAAGTTTGCCAGTAATTTTTAACTTTACATAACTAAAATACTCTAGCACACTGCATGAACAGCTGTAGTCATGGAGACCTCTGTTCACATATGGATTGCATATTACAAGACATTCCCAACCGTATTTTGGGTGTGCCAAAAGAAAGGGCTGCATGATTTGTAGCCCACTTAAGAAGCAGTGCGTAGGGGGAAAGTGGGAGAGGAAGCAGAGAATGTTTCACACTCCAAGTGTGACCCCTGATACCTGCTTGGACAGCCTGCATACAAAGACTGAAGGATGATACCAACTTTCTGATCTCTGCTGTGTTAAGAAGTCAAGCTGAAGAGATAAGGAAAGCTCAGACATCTCTTTCCTATTCTTATTCTAAACGTGTTCTTTTTAAGTGTTTAAAGTTTATGGAAGCACCTGCACTAGGACTGCATTTGCTCAGGGGTCCCTCTGTGGATGGAAAAGGATCCTGATGCGTGCGATGCTCATCTACACAGGTAATGATTGACAACTACTGTCCCAATTGTGTGAGCTCTCAAGAAGAGTACCTTAATAAAGCCAACATTAACATCATCAAGCCTAACTGCAGACTTTGCTTTGACATGCTAGCTTCAGTTTTGCTTAGCAGTGATACCAGTAATACAAAAATCCACCAGGATCCTCGAACCACCAAGATCCTCCAACAGCAGGACCTGGCTGCCAACACACCCATGTGAGCCCGTGTAGTCCATTCCTTGGGAGGAGCCACACAGGCTCCTTCCTGCCTTGCTGGGCACTGGGATCTGCTGGTGCCCTCCCACCAGTTTCCTTCCAGTGAGCAGCTCTGCCTGGAGGGAGGCCACACAACCAGCAGCTCCGACCCAAGCTGTCCAGACAAGGAATGGAGCACAGACTGTGGTCCTGCTTGGTCTGACACCGGGATCCTCCCTTAGGCCTCAGCTGACTCCAGAAACACTGGGAACCACTGACCTAATTTTCTGATGGCTTGTGCTATGCTGGGTATTTTCAATGCAAACAACTGTCTGTGATTAACAAATAGGACTTAAATAAATTAGAAATGTAAGTACAAAAGTGACAGAAAATGAAGATCTAAACATTTCAAGTATTTACCATGGTTTAAGAACAGACTGGTTTGTCAGCAAAAAAAAGGAAGAGTTCTGTGGCTGTCACAATAAAGGGTAAATATAGTATCTAACAGTACTGTGGTTTCCAGGCAATAAACCTCCTCACTACAATATGTTTATCTCTCATAGCAGCCCATGTTTGCCTCCCTCCCCCTTATTCCCAGTAGGTGAGGGGGGGGTGAGACAAAAGGGAAGGCTCCAGGTTTGCAGGTAAGTTGTTTGGTTTGTTTTTTTTTTAATAAAATCTTTTGAAGTCTCAAAATCAAAGTAAGGCACTACTTTGTTGTCTTCTCCATGTGGTCATTCTATATAAACACTTTGAATTTAGACCTGTCATGAAGACAATAAATAGCTACCTGTGACCATAAAGGGCAAGAGTTTCTGAGTTTATGCAGATGTCCTTGTCATACTTCATAAGGCAGGCCTCAACTACTCCATTCAACTTTACAAATTCATATCAAGATTTAGATTCAATGAACTTGTTTGTTCCCATTCCTCATATAACCAGAGCATCTCTCCTACTGAAACAGTGGCACTGATGCATAGAAAAAAAAAACCCACACCACAAAACAAATTAAAAGCAGACTTTGTGGTTTTAGAATTTTCATTTGAAGGTAAATGCTAAGATTTCCTCTCAAGTAATTTATAACTAATCGTGTTAGACGCTGTGCTCGGATTTTTAAAATAAATTGACGTAAAAAAAGGTGATGATCCATTAAGAGGGAATCCCAGAGTAAAGGTTACAGCATTACTCCTTGAAGAAAGGTAAGCTCTGTAACACCAAGCTCCAGACCATTTAGGTTCTCTAGGCAACCCTTAGTTGCCTGCAACAATCACTCTTCTACAGCATTTGTAACCATGCAACATAAGACAGTATTTCCTACAGAAGTGGCCTTTGAATGAATAACCTTTTAAGTGCAGCAACAAAATTTCAGTCTACTCTAGTCCACAACACAGGGTGCAGTCTCATCTGGAGATGACAAAGATGTTGAGAACCACTGTAAGGTTCAGAGAGAAACAATTCATCATTCAGGTAGATGGAATGGTATTCAGAAGAGACTCACCTAAAAGCCTCCAAAACATCAGCCTAAATCCGAGGTAACAACCAATGGAGATGATGTATCTTTAACCTGTTTTCCAAAATGGATGCCCTTAATTTATAACAAGTGTCCATTTTTTCTAGACAGAACTTGAGGTAGTAGTATCCAACTTTCATCAATTAGGCCAAGGAAAATATGGGTATGCACCAGAAGGACACCACAGCATTTATGTCTCTAATAGCCCTCCTATTAAATGATTCCATGTGTGACCTTGCATGAAAGTTGCACAAAGAAACCTTTGGAACAAGCAAACTATTTTGTCTTTTTCTCTAAATCCTACAGACAGATTAAGAACACTGAACATCAGCACAAGCACTTAATATTCTTCTCCCCTTAAGATACTAGCTACTTACAATTGTTATTATTGCTAATAATAGTTACCAATAATATTTTACCAAAACCTAAAAGACAACTTTTGAAGAGACTGGAGGTTAGAGAACAGAAATTAATGGAAATGCCTCAGCACAACCTTCACCTTCACTGGAAAGATTGTCAAGATGGGCCAATACAGGTTTTTTTTCCAATACAAGCAGATCCCTAGTCATAGTCTAACACTTAACTCAGGAAATTAAAAATGTTTAAGAAAAATAACTACTCAAAACATGTATCCTCCAATATCAATGTAGAAACTATACAGGTAGAAACTGTATTATTTGCCTTGTGTTTGTTTTTGTAAAGCATATGCTGCTGTAACTGAAAATATGCTTGATAACTGGTTGCAGAGCAAATGGGCTGGTTGAACATAAATACCAACTAGATGCCACAATCCCACTTCCCCCTTTAGTTTACTGGGTCACAAGCTGAAGCTTTGAAAGATCCCAGGGAACTTGACTATATAGTTTTTTAAATCGTGTTTTTGTCAAACTAAAAAAGAACTAATAATAATCTATTGCAATGTCATTAAACGGGTGATTAAAGCAATTAATTCAACAGTTTTCCTTAGATAACAAGCATATCAACTGATACTAAAATGAACATAACCTACAGATGTTTGGTCTGAGCTTGATTTAGGGGATGTTCAAGCCCATTAAAAATCAAAGCTAACAACTAACTAAACCATAACATCAAATTCAGAGTGATTTCTCATTTATAACTAATTCACCATCAACATGTTTATGGGTTATGCCACTAATTTTTTTCCAGGGATATTACATACACAATTTGTATCAGGAACTGAAGGCCAATGAACATGCCCTTTCCTAGCAGATGTGAAAATTTACTACTTCAGATACGGACTTCAAATTGATTAGTCATTTCCTGAAAATGGTAGGAATTGAAAATATTATTGGTATCTGATTTCTGAACAGCTTCTGAAGCATCCACAGCAGTTTAAAGACATATAAAATTTGCAATGAATAAGTATTCTGCTGTTTTTAAAAAAGAAGTACTTGAGCAATTCAGTAATATTCTCATTAAGCCAGGTTCAAAATTTAGGTTCCTAAATTCTCACCTGAACTGAGCTTTGATGTTGCTAGGACTTGCAGATCTGGTCTGAATTTCTTTCTCTTGTTTTTCACGCAGAATCCTTTCAGCTAGTAAGAAGTAAGTAGCAGTGATGTGATTGTATTTGTTAGTTTCCAG
This sequence comes from Limosa lapponica baueri, assembly GCA_002844005.1. NCBI lineage: Eukaryota > Metazoa > Chordata > Aves > Charadriiformes > Scolopacidae > Limosa > Limosa lapponica. Next base: position 6,820 of record KZ506282.1, on the reverse strand, counting down.
TGCCCTAAGGAAAGTGCAAAACATGAAATAAACCATACATCAATGGTTTTCTACAAACTGGACATGCATCTCACACAACTTGCTGTGCTTTTCACAGCAGGAAGAGTGCCTGAGAGCAGAACTGCGTATTTTTGATGTTATGACAAGCACGTCTTGGTTCTATTAAAAATAAAGAGCCAAGAAGTCTAGTAATTTCAACTACAGTTGGAAGAGGACATCCTTGGAATATCATCCCCCCAAAATTAAGGAATTCTTCCTTTACTGAACATTGTTTAAATGATAAAATCATATTTCATTAATGTTATGTACCAATGATGGGCTTTCCCACTGGCACATACAACCACAAAGTACTAATATTTGTTTATGCAATAACTGGAGAAAAAAATCTTCATTATTTTAGGGTTGTCACATTAAATTTACAGTAAAATTAAGTTTGTAAGCCAGTAAGCATCATTCAGACATTCTAACAGAAAGCATGCCCCTGTTAGGCAGCTAAACACTTAAGTGAGGCTGCAGTTTTCCCTTCTCCTCCCAAATGGTATGATAGTAAAAGTTTTTCCAGCTTCAACACTAACAATTAGAAAAAACAATTTTAGGTTGTCTTTCAATTTGAGAAATATTTTAGAAATTTGGGAGGTTTTATCTATTGGAAGAAACAACGTAGCTTTCTAGCAAGCTCACTCAGTGACAATGACTATCTTGCATTATATAGATAAAAGCAAAAATATTTTAAATTACAAAGATTCAGGTATCCTGGATACATACAAAGGGAAAAATGCTAGAATTTATCACCTCCAAATATGAAGTACAAGGAAAAGCATGGATGTCAAAGCAGTCAAATTTACTCCAGATGGCAAACTACCACAGGAATCATACACTGTTCCAACACATTTTCTTGAAGTGTTTCCCAAGGTTGGGTCTACTTAAATATTTCTCATCCTAGAATATCCTACACAGCAAGACTGTAATATCTGTTTGTTAACTGGCTTGATATTTAAACACTGAAGCACCTGGGTTCTCATTACATTCTTTAATCAAATATAATGATAGATGCCTAAAAGACACTGCATATAGAAAATTGACAACTTACTCCACTATTGTATCTCGGTCTGCAATATCACCAAGAACCATGCGTTGTATTATACTGTTGTGTTCCTCCTCAGACAGATTTTTATATGATACAAGAGGAATATTGTACTTTGTTGCAGGAGATGGGTCAACTCCTTGGAGCCATGCATGGTTTTCAATCTCTTCCAATGATGCCCTTCGCTTTGGGTCCCTCTGCAACATCCGTGTAATTAGACTGTGAATAAAAAAATAGATCTAAACAAAATGCACTCATGTGTTTAAAAACCAGCCACTGTAAAAGCAACATTAGGAAGAAATTTTCTGCTGTCAGCCCACCTAGAACTTTCAAAGTCCCTACAGTAAACAATATCATGGGAAATTATTTCTTCTCAAAGACATTCCAAATATTGCTGAACTGAAACAAACAATTTAGTTATTAAAAACTATAAATATCATAAACACTACGCTTTTCATTTACAATGCTTAGATTCTTAACCTGATTTTTCTAGTTTGTTTGTTTTTAATAGGTTTATAGGGCAACGGGCACAGATGGCCTACAGGCTGGTCTGTAATGTAATAGAAATAGTTTTCTATTATTGCTGCTGTCACCAAGAATATGGAATGCCTCGATAAGTAAAAATATTTAATTCTGAACTAGCTATCAGACATTTGATTCTTCAGTATCCGTGAAAGGACAGTGATCTGGTCTATCCATAGAGAAATTAAAAAAACACACACACACCCCCAAAACAACAAAAAACCCCCACAAAAGACTATCTGGGCTGATGAAGTGACAAACCTACTAATGGTTCGATACTGAGTATTTACAACTGCTGGAAGGGAAGTGCATAAATTCCCCAAATAAACAGAGAAAGGAGCCTTGATTAGCACAGCACATCTCTGTTCACTTACTATATGTGAAGTTTCAGTGAAAAATTCTTAGGGGAGGTATTCTTTGCTTTGCAAAACAAACAGAACATGAATATACAGTTTTGTTGCCAAGGTTTCAATGAAATTTTATTGCTGCAACATGTGGAATGAGAGTTCTATGGTTCTCAAATAATGCTTTTTAGTGCACTAACTATACTACGCTGTGCAACTTCAAACTGCAAGACCACACAAATGTAATCTCAATTTTTATTATTTTTATTTTTTTAGTGTGAGAGTATGAAATTAAAAATGGAGGCTAATTCAGGCTTCTTAAAACTCTACTGTAAAAAAAGACTGTCACATATATACTTAGTAGCTGTGGTCTCTGCCTTTACCAAAAAGGAAAGGCGGGGTGAGACACCCATAGCCAAGACTTTCTGTGCTTTTGTTAATATCATGACAGAAAGGGAACAAACTATATACTTCATCTGACTTTTTTTAAACTACACCTGTAGTAAAACCACACAAACGTACCACATGTGCCTCCTGCTTTAAGCTTGCTTATGCATCCCAAACCACCAAGAATGCTTTCACTCCAAGCAGTCTAAACATTCTGAGAGTGTTCTCCCTAAGAAAACCTACCCCAAAGAGGACTTGGGTAAATGACTGTACAGTGATGATGCATCGCACAGAGAAAGCAGATCTACTTGGGCCTTTAAGCAAATTAGCGTTAGCCAATATATTAAGCAAAAGGTTGCAAAAAATAAGCTTCCTGGCCTCATGCATCTTGCAGCATCTCAAGAGATGTATTTGATAGAATTCACTGATAAGAGCTCTCTTTTAAACCTCTTCCTGTATTATATTTTAAACCTCTTCCTGCAGGTAAAGCTCTTCAAGCTGTTGAGAGCACTGATAGAAGCTTTTCCATGTTACTGGAAATGCTAGACACTAATGACCAGACATGAAAACAAGCTATGGCATTAGATTCCTGGACCACACAGATGACAGGTGAAGAGAGGAACAGTCATTGTGACCACAGCTGTAACAAATTTTATTCTGTGTCAAATCACAGAATCCTAGATGCTGCTCTAGTTTTTTTGACTGGACCAAATGCATTTGTCAAGCATTTATAAAGGCATCTGGACTTCCACTTGGAAAATGAAAAGATAACCTATGGCAGATTCAAGAACCCAGCCAAACATTGTGAAATAGTGTAAACAGTGCAACTGGTATATAGGACTATGATATATATTAATCGGTCATTAACTGATAGGGAAATATCGGAACATAAAAAAAAAATTTAAAAGCTGCAGTGAGCACTGCAGAAAAACAACACATCAAAATGAGTCATGATTCCCAAGAGGCATATGGTATTTGCAGACAGAATATTTTTCTCCCTTGATTGCCTAGAATGATTTGGAGTTGCAATTTCAGTAGGAGATGAGCAAAACTTGCTGTGATATCCTTGGGTTTGACAACTTGTATGTTGAACAGAAACCTGTAGGAATCATTACCTTTTTAACCCCTGCCACAAAATACTCTCAGCAACACCCTGTAATTTGTCCAGCAACTGATGGCCAAAGCAAAGTGGTGAGCACCTACTTCAATCATTTATAAAATGCATGACAACTGACACATCTAAGAGAAAGATTCATTTTGTAAAATCAAAATGAAGTTTCACATGAGTGTGGGGAAAAACCTATTGGCAAAAAATATCATGGGATTAAACTTAGTAAGAACGGACACAAAGAATTAAAGAAAGGTCATGAGGAAAGGTACCCAAAGGTAAGGAGAATCAACTTTTAAGAATGCTTCCAAGTTCTTTAGTACTCTACTTACTCTTTACATTCTTTGGATACATGAGGTGGCACTGTGTATTTGCAGTCCATTATCATAGTCAGAGTTTCACTGTCATTTGCTTCTTGAAATGGTGGTTGTCCACAAACCAACATGAAGAGGATGACGCCTAAGCTCCATATATCTGTAAATACATAGTACGTATTTTAAAATAACTGTTGAGGAAACAGACATGATTACCATCAAAACCGTGAAATATTCTTGAGATGCATACTGGGGTTCTTAATGCACTCTTGATTATGAGCATTACTTACGGAATTTGTAATTCCACTAAAGTACAAAATGCAGCAGTTCCATTGTTTTACAGCTTTTATAGTTTTAGAGGAAAAAAAGAAAATCAGAATTCATGACTTCAAGGACGCACAACAGTTTGAGATGCACAATATCTTGGTCACCAAAGTGTTAGATAAAGCTGAAGATAATCAGGTCACTCAGAAGACCTTACCCTTTTCTTCATAGGTAGACATAGATTATGAAGGAAATCTGTATTCAAAGCACATTCCTTTTTGAAGGACTAAGCATAAGCTGTTTTCGATATTGTTTACATGTTACTCTATGAAGTAGAGAAATTACAAAGAAAGTCACTTATGTAGTTCACTCTCATTGAAATATGTTTTTCCTTCAGTAATGTTGCTTTAAAAAATTCTTTGCTACTTCTGATAGTAAATAATAAATCATTAAGGTAGAACTACCTTCTTACACCAATCATATTACAAAGCGTGGGCTGATTTTGTTTTGTTTTTTTTAAATATCCATCAAATGTAACAATTACCCATGATCTCTACTACACTCCAGGAGTATTCTTGTTTCCTTCTAGTTCTTGCTTGTGTAAAATAAAAAACATTTAACAACTTCCTTGTTTCCCAATGAAATGACATACTAACAGATAAAAAAGCAGCACTTCTGAGCATGAAGCCCTTTAGTTCATTTCTACTTACTGTAAAATCTAATATTTAGTTCAAACCTTTATTAAGAGTTTGCCTAGAAGAAAGTATTTCATAAGTCTCACTGGGTTCAATACAGGAAGCTTAAATATTGAAAAATATTTCATATTGCATGACAATAAATAACTCCAATATAAGCTTAGAGAAAAAGCTATGCTCTTAATCTTCAGCTACAATTCTATGCTCTAGAAATCTAGTGGCAATCTTGGGTCCTACACCCTAGCATTTCACAGATCTGTACCCAGTAAAAGCAAACAAAGAGCTGGACCGAGAGAATTAAGGAAAGAGGGGAGAGCAGCTGGCAGTGGTGATAAACAGCAGAGCACACCAGCACTGTCCTGGAAGAGCTTGCAAGAGGGAACCACGCAAAGTTACCTACCCAATTGCATCTTGCTTTCTGTGGCCTTCTCAAAATACTTGACATGCATTTAAAGCTGAAGGATGGCTACGATTGTATTTAATAATGTAAATCATACACATTCATCTCTAGAACAATTACTCATTTTGCTTGTAACAACTCATTCTTCATATAGTTTAGCTGACAGAGGAACAGAAACACTACATGGTAATTTTCTTTAGAGCTCTAATTTGTAGTAAGTATATGCTATTAATTCAGACAATTATTTGATTTCTGTTATGCTTACTAAGGCCTCAATCCTGTAGGTACTGAGCATTTTGAGACCAGTACACCATGTAATGTGTTCCTGCAAATTTAACGTGACTAGTCACATGTTTAAGATTCAGTAAGTGTGTTAGTGCTTTGACAGCCTGGTGCCAGAAAAATGAATGTTCTGGAATACAGGATTTAAAAGAGCCTCACAAGACAGACAGGTAGTTACACCTAGGAGGCACACCTTTTATTTTATAGAGCTATTTACATCTTTCTCCTGCTGTTTAGTTTGAAAGTAATACAACAAAAAAGTTTCGGTGTATTATCTCTCTCAGCACACAACAGATCAGAATTCATTTTTTGCAAGCACATAAAAACATGTGAATTCATGCATTCCTCTTAACAGCCATCTTTTGGATATCAACATCCTTCCTAGGTTTTTAACTTTGCCTAAAATCTATTTTGTGATATGATCTATCCTAGCGTTCTGATGCTCGCTCCACAATAAAATGCTTCATGTATCCTTTCAGATTGAATATTTTAGAAGAGTGCATTTAGCAGTGCGTTGTAGGTGTTTATTTGAGAAAATGAAAGGATGACACAGCACAGCAAGAACTAAAATAGTGTCGATAGCATGAACACACGGAACTTGAATGCTCCCATTTAAACCAGCACAAGGTTGTCTCAACTCAGCTATAAAACACAATCATTTTTCACTCCTCACACCAAACATAGTGTAAAGGATGGTAAGTGTGAAGGAAGTGGTAAAAAAACGCTGACAGAAAACAGGAAAGATACAAATGAAGTTACTTTGAAAATTTGTTTAAATACACAAACTCTGAAAGAACAATAGAAAAATGGAACTGGTATATAAGAACTGGATTATTTACTGGTATTTCAAACTACCACAATTAATCAGCCAACAGCTGCATGCAATCCTAAAGAAAATAAGAACAGTAACAACAGTATCTTCCCTTTCACAATCTACCACAAAATTTCCCATTAGCAGTTTCTCTAAGACACCTACAACACCATGTGAAATAAAATTAGGATTTTTACTGGCAGATCTCTCTGCAAAAAAAAGTTTTCAGAACAGACAGCAGGAATCCCTGTGGGTTTTGCATTATAAAGTTCTTATTTTGAATGTTTTGAAGCCACTTATAGCTTGACATAGGTAATACTATGAAAAAGGGGAAATCATCTCCTCTTCATAAAAAGGATCCATAAACTTGAGGGTTAAGTGTCTTACTTCTTTGTAAACATATCTTCTAAATCTAAATAGGTGACCTGGGCCATGAAGATGGTCAGAGGGCTGGAGCACCTCTCCTATAAAGACAGGCTGAGACACTTGGGGTTGTTCAGCCTGGAGAAGGGAAAGCTCCAGGAAGACCTTATAGCCCCTTCCAGTATCTGAAGGGGCCTACAGGAGAGATGTGAAGGGACTCTTTATCAGGGAGTGGAGCGATAGGAT
>KZ506281.1:265172-276645 GCA_002844005.1 Limosa lapponica baueri | reverse complement strand
AAAGATCTATTTAATAAGGGGCTATTTATAAACACACAAAAAAAGGTTTGCATGATTTCTTTAGAACTTCAATGAAAATCTAACTTCTGACAGGAAGAAAAAACAACTCTAATAAATAACAGAATAAATAAATAACAAGAAAACTGAGGCAAGAATGTCAAGGTATCACTCACAACTCAGAGCAGAACTATTTACACGTAGCTTGCTTTTTGAAATTACTGAGTCTACTGCATTACCAGGGCTGAGCACTAATAAATATAAAGGAAGCCACTTTCTGCCATTACGTTCTTCCCTTTTTCCTGATGTGACATTTGGTTGCTGCTAACAGCTGCCTTTTCACAAGATTAGATGACCTGTCTTGCTTTAACATCAATTTCTTTAATTTGCTGACTACCTTGGGATGTTGTTAGCTCCAATTATAAAAGCTGATTTGCATGAAAATCTGTCTTTATGAACACATTAATTGACTGCAATTAATTACTTACATCTACACATAACAGTGTGTTGATGGCATAATTAAATAATGTGTAATTAAAAGCAGATGATACTAAAAATAACTTTGGCTTTTGATTATCAAATAAACAAAAAGTTTAGTGGATAAAATAACATTTTCCAATTAAAATGTACTTAAACATACCAAAGCTTCCATTTTCAAGACAGCCAACTTCTGAAATTTGAAAAGCATGTCTGGAAGAATGCATTTTATGTTCATAAAATGGGATTGAAAATAAAGATTAAACCTTAAACTGAAGGCATTTCATTTTCATGCAGGTCAGGGATGTTATCGTTAATTATTTTACTATATATACCTAAGAGCTATATATCTTTGTAGTCCAGATGGTAAAGCGGGAGTCTTGTTTTAAATGAACATCCATTTTTCTGTTTAGTTACATCATTCACACTATTGTACTCATTTAAGTTTTATAGTCGCTTGTATTTTGACAACCCAACCAAGAAGAATCGATTTTCGAATACAGTCACTGAGAAACTGAATTCCAGTGTTTCTTCTGCTATTTCAAAAGCAAACTTATAATTAAACTTCACAACAAAACTTTGGCTTGACTACTTGTAGGGCAATAATACTCCAAAAATATTATTTGCCCTTTAATATTACAAAAATGGTACTTGCATGTAAAAAACAGCTGAATATAATTTAAATAAGTAAATGTATGAAGAGTCTTAGCAAATCTCTGTGCAAAAATTTAAAACCCCTCCTACTCATTTCAGCTGCTGTAAGAGAAAGACTGCCATTTCTAGTGGTGTATCGCAAGACAGCAAAAGTTAACAACTTGAAAAAGCATCAGCAAGGAGCTTAGTGCAGATGATAAAAATCTTTGAGTTATTTTTTTCATATTCCAGTAAAACCAGAAGAAAAGATATTTAAAAAGTATTTTCTTAAACGTTTCATATTTCCAAGGTTGTTCTCAAAGAAATATTTCTTTCAAACTTTATTTTCTTTTAAGTTTTATGAGCTGCAATAGCTTAAATACTACTGTTGTCTGTAATAGTCTTGCCTTTTATAGTATTAATCTTCACCAGTGTTATCATTCCCTGTAATTTATCTTATTCCTTCAATCAATACTTTGCACATGTATTTCCAGAGCATTTTAACAGAAATGGTGGAAATGATTATTCACTGTATTCAAACACTAAAGATGAGAATCCTCAAGACTGAGAAAGTACTAAAACCAGTGGAATAAAAATGTGTCTTGCTTACCTACAGCACCACTTCTAACATTGCCTACACAGATGAAGATGTATTGGAAATGGATTCTTTATCTAATTTGCTTGTTCAGACCCACTTCTAAGCTACTTCAGACCTACTTCCTTCTCAAAAGACACTCTGTTACCCTGTTCAGTATGATGAATCAATGACTCATAAAAGGTAGTACAGAGTAAGGTGAAAATAAAAACATTAGTAAGACAGTGCAATTTTATATGGGCCAAATTAAAGGCTTAGTCTTGGGTCTCATTCAGAAACCAAAAATAAATTCTACAAGAGTAGAGGAAAGAGGGTGCCTGTAGAGACGGATTTCACCTAGGCATTTTTTATAAGCTCTAGCAATAAGAAGTTTATGTAATTCTCAAGTTTAAGATGAAAATAACAATCAACATTTTGAAAGTGGCAAAATTATCAGTTCTCCATGAAGGACATGAATCAGAGCATACAAAATATTCGCATTTTAAATTTCATTAAAACCCTCTAATTTTGCTCTCGCGTTATTCACTTTTCTTTTGAGATTATTCATAAGAAACAACACAGAGCCTAGAACAAAAAAAAAAACCACAACAACTTTTGAGGCCTCCTGCTGTTAGCCTTCAGCTATAAAAAATTAACATTTGATCCTCTGTTTGCTTTCTCTCTCTTAGTTTTTATCCAAGTCAAAAGTTTGTATCTTGGCACATGACTGCCTAGCCTCTTTAATAAACCTGTTCTATGCAGTGCTGTTAAGGTCTGAATTATATATTTTACTATCTTCTAGCTTACAGAAACATTCAATTAACTCCAAGACACCAATAAGTCAAGATTTCCTTTTTCAGAGTATAAGCTGAGGAGACTATGCATGGTCAGATTGTTAGAAGAGTTTCATTAATGTAACCATACTTTAAAAGGAAGTGTAACAACGGAACAGCCACACTTCAATGCACATTCAGAAGACATCCCTCAAATACTGTTACTATAAATTCCACACTACAATTAGAATTGTTCAGGCTGCACATAGATCTCTGAAACTATAGAAGAGACATATGCCCTACATGCTCATGATATTGCAGCTATGCAAGAGTTGTCATGTTTTATTATAAGACACTGGAACTCTTAACATGCACTTTTACAAATAACCTCCACATTATTTGTATGCATACTGTAGAGATCAGTATTTTAATCACAGTATTTTAATACAATAGAATACCTGTTTCTTGCACTGTTACTGGATATCTGCTGCATTTTATTTCTGGCTTATGAATTTTAGTCAGGTTCAGCAATTGTGTAACTTGTGGCACATCTGTATTTAGCTGGCAGGTTCGAGGAATAACATCTGTGGGCTCATATGGCACGAATGGAACAACACACGTATCTAGAATCAAAAAACATGGACTTTACTTCACTCAGATCACACCATGGAATTAAATTTGATTTACATTATTTGTTAGATTACATATATTTTGGTTCATATGCTTATAGCAATTTAATAGATTACAGTAAATTGAAAAATTTGCTGCAATTGATCACTTGTAAGACAATAAGCATGTGCATTTCAAAATGATATTGTGTATTTTTTAGGCCAAAAATTTTGAATATGTTTAAACTAAGAAATATGCACCAATGGCTGGAATAGTCACAGTAAACCAACATTGACTTGGCAAGTGAACAAGCAAAACAAAAACACAAAATACATTTAGTTAATTTTTATTACAGCTCAGCTTTAATTCTAATACTGATATACTGATTTTTCAGACAAAATGAACATCTGAAAACAGCACTGGTATCAGTGGGAGTGAAGTAGCAAATACAGAAATCCCATATACGCAAATAAAGAATTTGACAAGCTTTGATTTCAAACTTTGGAGACCATTACACTTTTACGATAAACTAAAACCCTGTCAACCTAAATACTCTTGTGACACCAGGCACTAGTAGAATGTGATCTGATTGTCTCTGCTTTCCCTTTGATAATCAATATAGACTGACTTTATGAAAGTCATTGTCTACAAAGAAAGACACCCAGACTCAGAACCATTCCTGATCTTCTGATCAGTGCAATCAATGCAAATTCATTCTAAATTTTGTAAGACTTGAATATAGTAAGCTAATGAATCTTAGCCTCTTTTCCAAGGATAAGAAGAGGAAAACATAACCCCGAACCCAAACACAAACAATGGATCAAGTACTGAGACTCTAATAGAAAAATTCAAGTGTGCCATGTTGTATTTCAGTAGAGGACATATTTATTTAAGTAAGATAAATGCTAGCAACCATTTTTTTCACCAAGCTGGTACTTTATTTACTGCTGTAAGACAACACTTAGTGATAAAAAACCCATACGTAACCTCGGGATTACTATGGAAACCAGAAACTAGGTATATATCAAGCTTGTATGCCTCAATACCATAGGGCAGAGAAGACGAATTCTTTCCTCTTCTATCTCAGAAATCTCATACAGAAATAATTTCTTAGTATATGTGGTTTCTCCTTTCCACTTGCCATCACTTTAAGAATGCAAAACGTACTGTACACGAGCTATTAAGAAAGAATCACACACACATTGCACCTTGAAATCACTACTTCCACCACCAACGAGGTTTAAGCAAAGAACTCGACCCTCATTGCAAGTTGCAATGTCATTGCACTCAGTGGAGCTCAACTAACTGGTCAAATCATCTGAGAGGAAAAAAGCTTTATCAAATCATGATTGTTAACTAAAGTTAATTAATAATAATAAAAACGTATTGTTTTTCTGTAATTGGGTATGAAGTACAGAATTACTTTAATAGAGCCAAACCTTGAGCTGTAATGTAATTTTAAGACTTGCCTAGATAAGGAAATTCACAAGCACACAGAAAATTCTAATGCCCACCAGCTGTGTAATAATCATAGAATTGATAATCCAGTAATTAAAAATGTAGTATTTTACCATGCATACAGTTTATTAAAGCTGTCTGCTCATTATGTTAACTAAATTTTGGAATTTTGGAACTCATTTAGAACATTTACGCACATTAAAAAACTGTTTAGAATGGAAGAAGATAAAACAATGCACCAACAGGATTAAACTAAAGCCAGTGAGGCCTCTAACTGAAGTTTCTGCTGAGACTTTACCAGATTCTCTCTGTAGTCATATTTTAATTAATTTTTTTTTCAACCTCACCACCAACACCACCAACAAAAAAACGAGTAATCACAATGATCACATACTCTCCCTTATTGGTTTAGGGTTTCCAAATGGAAGATACATTTTGTTGCACTTAAAATACTGCCTACTATCCCTCCTTCAGAAACTAGAGCCATTTCTTCAGGTGTGTTCTTTAAAAGCTACAAAATGAAAATCTGAATGAAATTGAAGCTGAACTGTACCTAGGCTTCCTCTAAAATAAGAAAGTGTGAGCTGTATTTTTCCAATTCTTCCTCTATTACTGCAAATATCAGTGAGAAATGAAGTTCTCTACCTTGGAAAATAATGATTCAGGATTATGACGTTAGTTTGGAGACTGGTAAACCTTTGACCAATATCCTGCTCTATTACAAATTTAATCTCTCATTTTTCAGCTTACCACCAATATTACTCTCCCAATGAACAAGGACACATTAGGATAAATGGACTAAAGATCACAGACAGGTGTTTATGATAATTTAATTGCTCTGTTTCATATAATACCGTTTTGTTATAGTTTTCTTTTGGATTATTTAAAGAAGAAATCTTTCATCAGCTACTAACATCCCACATCATGAAAACAAACAGTAAATGCTGCTAAGCTTAAGTATTTCTCTTTCATTTCAAATACTCTTCTCTTGGCCAAAGTCTGATTCCTATCAGCATAAGATACGCACATCAAAACAAGCTCTCTGCTTGAAAATTCATGACAAAATTGCCAATGTTTAAAAAAGAGGAGTACACATATATCTAATTACTTGCCTAAAGTCTAACACTAGCAGATGTAATATGCTGTACTACCACTTTAATTTTCATGAGATCATGATTTTTCAAATTGCCAATCTGATGACTAAGAAGCTTTTGATTTTGTAATATGAACAGTTATGATTAAGACTAAATAGTAATTATAACACACCATCTTCCTCAGCTGTATCTTGAGGCTTGGATTTTAAAGTGAAGATCTTTCTCAGTTTACAGTTAGCTGAAATAATAATTCCATCCAAAGACTGGAAGACAGCTCCTCTGAATATTTCACTGGTGAATGCTACCAAGTCAATACACATATTGCACCACTAGAAAAGAGAAACAACACTCTTTAATAAAATCCAAACACTAATCATTGCAGAAAAGTATTAGCATATAGTTCTCTATAACTGAAGTCTCTGTGGAGTATTAGATTCTCACAGGCTGTGATTCACAATGTGTAACATTTTGATAATAAAAACGATATTGCTGTATTTGCACTTAGAACAATTATTTATACAAACAAATCAGTACATGTGACCTACCTACTGCCAGCCCAAGTGAGCTCTGTTACCTAGCATATCCACAATATATTTTGCAGCTATTTCTAAGTAAAAACTACATTTATTGAAGGTTTTCTGGGGAAAAAAAGAATTGTTATTGAATATTACTTCATAAGTTAAAGTTCCAGCAGCTTAAGTGCTCCAAAGGCTATAGTTGGACGTTCTTTGATGATTTCTTTCTGAGATTCACAAAAAAAAGGACCTCTTCAAAGCCTGCACCCCTTCCATACTGAAAATTATCAGGTAAATTTCAAGTATTGACAAGACCCCAGTCTTAATCTTTAACATCTCTTTAACATCTTAAATCTACTTCTTGTTTATAATAAATGTTATGCATTCCTGGTAAAACATTTCTGAAAGACAAATCAGATAATGGCAACTGCCTGGGTTGCTAAAGACCCTACTTAAACACATGTTTTAATTCTCATTAGATAATTATTCCATTTGTTCAGGAAACACTGTTAGACCACTAACATCAACATGCTACACTCTCCTGCACTATTCTTGTAGCTCTTTTAAATTCTCTGTTTCAAATTTTTTCCACTTAAATCAACACTGGTATATCACTGTTCTTTGTAATACAGAAATAAGTAGTTACAGGTGTCTATTTTGCATGTGGAACATCCTATTACCCTTCCAGAAAAAAAAAGTTTCATATAAAACAAGTAGTATGACAAGCAGAGGAACTAATAAGACATGTTTTCGTGTGGCTTTATGTTTTCCATTTAGCATCTCTGATGTTTAAAACCACATACTCATAGTTCTGGTGTTCCTAACAATTCTTTTCCTTATCGATTTGGATATCTATTGAGGGATGAGCTGATGCTACCACATCTTCTATAACTGGGAAATATACAGAGATAGCCTCAAGGAGAAATGCAACCATTTTCATTAAATTTGCAGAACCACAATATATTTGATATGATTACTCATGTGCAAAATTTAGTTGACCAGTGGATTGAAGTTTTATTAAGGGAGAAGAATACTAAGACATAGTGATTGTACATACCTTATTTTCTTATAAAGTCAAGGTAAAAGTATTAGTTTCTAAATGTCAAATAGTAAATATTTTTTGAGGAAAAAAAATAGGTGCATGTATTACTGTTCAGCTTCTAAGTCTGAAATTTGGAAGGAAACTAATACTTTTCTTGAAGGCACCAAGCAATGGAAAGGAAAATACAATACTTAATTATAACTGATACTTCTATTGCTGAAGTTGAAAAATAGCATAGTTTCTAAGAATACAATACAGGAAGCTAGCACATGAAAATGTACTGATAGAAGAAACAACATATTATATCCTTATTCACAATCAATCATACTGATAATAATGGTCAGTCTGTGTATACAATAAGTTAAAATAGCAGAGGCATGTAGAAGATCTGTCTTATCACTGAAAGCAGCATACTCCCTCCTTTAAGTAAAAGCAACAATAAAAAGAAAGATAATAATTTAAAAGATGACAGATATGACACTAAGAAATACAGACCTACTCTTTAAGGTTGGTCAAGCATTAAGGTTATTAAAATATTTTGACATTGTAACTGATCAGAGCATATAGACAGATCTCTGATTAATGTTTTACTATCTGAATTAAAACACATAAGTGAAAGTTATATTCTGATTGAATTTAACTTGGTGTGCATTAATGCATACTTTTATCCTGAAACATTTGTGCTAGTCTGACACCAAGACCAACTAACTGCAATTATACTGAAGAAAAATAATTTCATTTCAGTGGATCTTGAATTAATGGCAACTTTAGGGGTATGATCTGATGCATATTCATTTGAGAAAAGTCCAACCAGTTCTTCCCACAAAGCAGAAAACTCCTGAAATCTAAAATTATCACAGATGTCTTCACCTAAACTATCTTAAAGGAAATCATAACTTCAGAGGATTTTGTAAAATATTCTCTCTCGTGTCTAGCCTTAAATCCACAGCCACTTAGTATATTAAGTGTTATCTCATTCTCTTGGTGCATACTTCCATTTTAAGTTATTTGAAATCTAACTGTTCTCAACTCCAAATGATTTTCTAAAGCAGTATTTCAGAGTTGAGTCTTTACAAGGTTATATGGTAACCATCAGGTTTTGTATCGTGACAGCTATTACCTATATTGTGGCTGGGCATGGGAGAGGGGAACAGGGAGAAGCTGATGGCTATTGTTTTATTTTCATCAGTTTGACATACACATTGTTTAATATAAACTAGAATCTGGAAGAACCTGAAACACATGAAAATAGCCATCAGCTACAGTCTACCTGCAGCTCCAGTGAACACAGTAAAAGGTCACTACAAGGGAAGGCACATACGAACAGAAGCACTATAATGAAGAAGTATCTCAGACACACAGAACTTAACAAAGGCTGAATAAACAGCAGAAGTGAGAGATAAACACATCACAAACAGCATTAATCTGGGAAAATGGGAATGAACTCCTAATGTTAGAAGAAGGGTAGAAGAGCAGCAGTATTAAGTGGTTCTGATACCATCCAGCAGAGGGGACATAAACATGTATCTGAATTCTAAACCAAACAGCAATTTCAACAGGTCTATAAACATACATTTCTGATAAAGTGTGCTCAACTGCAGTTCAAAGAATATTCCCAAGGTACCTACTATTTTGCGCTTGATCATAAACAGAGGAATTTTTGCATGCAGAGGGGTTACAGACAATTCCTTGTGGACTGTTGATAAATACAATCTTCTTTTAATATTTCCTAAATCAGTTACCCTATAAAAGAAAAAGCAGGAGAGAATGGAACAGATCTTTGTCAATTCAATAACCCAGTATCTTTGGGCAATTACAAAAAAACTATTCATATGCAGAACTTTTATGTCAGTGAGAGCAAATACAGAATTTAAGAATTACTTCTTTTACAAGATGAGTAATGAGATTTCTTCCTCAAGTACAAACTCGGTGGCTATATTCCTGCATGTATAAAATCACTTTACATACTAATTTTATTTCAACAGTCTATACTCTTCACTAGATTTCTAGAGCCCTTCAGACTATGAAAGAATTCAATTTGTACAAACAGAGAACCCAGTAGCCTTTAATAACCACACTTGTTTCTGCCCCTTAAGCTTGTGTTATCTTGGGACGCACTGTCACCTGCTAACTAGAAAAAACATTATTTGCTTTCTCTTCCTAAAAATGCCTCTGTCATTTTATATAGACTGTTGGCTTAAGGATAGACACAAGACATGGATTATCTGTTTTACTTCCTGAGCACATATCTTCAAATGTGAATTATAGTACAGAACTTTATTGCTCACTATTCAGGTCATCTCACAATGACAGCAAGGACCTACCAGATTCAGACCACAGCTACGATCGCAAAGATTAGGTTTCCTTTAAAGTGATGAAGAGGCTCATTTTTATATTCTGTTTCCTGCAAGTCTTGTGAGCACCTGTACTGGTTTTGGCTGGGATAGAGCTAAATTTCTTAAGGGTAGCTCATAGAGTGTTATGGTTTAGATCTGTGATGAAAACAGTAATGATACCAGAGGTGTTCTCATTATTGCTGGGCAGTGCTTACACAGCAAGGCCTTTTCTGCTTCTCACACTGCCCTGCCAGTGGGTAGGCTGGGGATGCACAAGAAGTTGGGAGGGGACACAGCAGGACAGGTGATCCCAACTGAACAAAGGGATATTCCACGCCGTATGACATCATGCTCGGCAATAAAAGCTGGGGGAAGAAGGCGGAAAGGGGGGAATTTTAGAGTTATGGTGTTTGTCTTCCCCATTTACAGTTACACTTGAAGAAGCCCTGCATTCCTGGAGGTGGCTGAACACCTGCCTGTTGCTGGGAAGTAGCAGATGCGTTAGTTAGCGTTGGTTGCACTTGCAGCTTTTGCGTTATCTGTTAAACTGTCTTTATCTCAATGCACAAGTTTTTGCACTCTTACCCTTGTGATTCTCTCCCCCATCCCACTGTGGAGGGAGCGAGAGAGTGGCTGCGTGGAGCTCAGCTGCCTACTGGGGTTAAACCACAACAGCAGCACAACTCTGATATCCCCCGGCCATCCTACCTTATTATACTGGAAAACAGACATTACTTCACAGGCTGCACTCAGTATGGAGAAATAACGATTAATTTACCTATTATTTTTGAACAAGCTCATTTCTAACAGATGGGTGTTCCTCCGTAATTAGCAGCCCCTCTGAGAAAATGACAAATAATTACAGTAAACAACTTTCTGTCTCTTAGTGTTGTTAAAAATAATTACTCATAATCATTACATTTAAATACTGGGGTTTACTTTAAAATTGTGATACTGCCCTGCAAACTTTTTTTTTTTATTATTATTATTACTGAAAACACTTTTTCATTACTAAGGACTACTTGTAGCTTAACTAATGAAATGTTGTCACCCAAAATTTGCAAATAAACACCCTGACATGTTCTTAGGATTCCTTAGGTTAACTTAGGAGGGCATTAACTCTGGAACAAGTTACATACTTTAGCTATTTTTGGCAATTTAAGCATTCAACCAAGGACAGTATAAAATATACTGCAAGTATGCAAACATCAAAAGGTTCTACTAGTAGAGGTGATAAAAACACAGGAGCACCTTCTTGTTTCCCCATAGTCATTAAGACCATCATGCAAAGCAGACAGAAAGTCCATGAACTTTCCAGAACTTGTTGATTCTTCCTCTCCCTTACAGCCGACCTGACCTTTAATCTATTTATCCCCATAACATGGCTGGGCAAATCAATACAAAGTGGAAGAGTCTACCAGCTGCTTCATTTTGAAAGACCAGCAGTTCCTCTCATAAATCACAACACTTCAAAGGCAGAAATTTCACTACTGTGCTGGGGGGAAGAATGTTATATCCTTACCATTGCTAGCACTTAACATAGTAGATATCAGTATCAGCTGCACATATACTTATGTATGGATGAAGAATACTATAAAGTCTTTGAAAAGTGATTTCATCATAAGAGCTGGGCTTGATCTTATTTTGGAAGAAGTTTAAGCAAGATGTGAAATAATTAACCCAAGATCATCAGAAAGTTCACTGCATAGCTAAGCCTGTGCCCCAGATCAAGGCTTACTTCCATCCATCGCTTTGCTGCTCATATGCCCTTTGAAGAAAAACCTATGGATGTAGTTTTCAGAAACTCTCAACTCTGTTCTAAATCTTGATGTTCAGAAGTGCTAAGAAATTGAGGCAGCGAAGAACTTCAAAGAATTGAAGTAGTGGTTGCTTGAAACTCCCCTAGATCTCCTGGTTATGTATAGAGCTGAACAACTGTGCTGAAGAACCAGGTAGTTGCAGTAA
>KZ506281.1:157682-234358 GCA_002844005.1 Limosa lapponica baueri | reverse complement strand
TTGGATGAAAATTCTTACAATGATTTATCGTAAATGCATGGGGCTGATTCAAATAAATATGTTTGGTGTGTGGTAGCAATCTTCCTCAAATTGCTCTCTAGCAGGTGCCACAACACAGTAATCCTCATCCTATGTGATACTAAAGAAAGCGTACTTCAGCAGTTTTAGAAAAGAAGCTAAGGATCTGAGCGGGCAGCAAATGTGAAGTGCTCCCCCCGCTCTACCCTTGAAATTGTCAATGTAGGTGAAGTCTGAAAAACTTGAGAAGAAAGTGTAATGCCGATATTCTTGCTCCTGCTGCTGCTTTGTATCTGTCCAACAGATCACCCTTCTCCCACCCCTGCAGTCTGCCCTTGGTGACCCTGTCTATGATCCATCACCTCCCTAACATGCAGGGGGAGGATCCTTTGCCCTCCACACTCTGGTCCACAACAAAGAAGGACTCAAAGCAAATGTGAATTTCTGAGCATCTGCCTATATTGTGTCTCACTAGCTCCTGATTTGCTCACTGTAGATTTCCCAAATTCTGCTCTCAGCAACACTTAACAAGATACATCATTGTATTGATATATGCCCCTACTATTCTCCAAGGGATAATGCAACAATTATAATCATGGTATATAGCTGTTTGTTTTCTAGAGTCTGTAACAACTCATTTGTTTCCTGTTTATACATGATAATGATTTTGTTGGCTGTTCTCAAAAAAATTTTATAGCTTATTTTCTAAGTATCGCCACAATTTTTAAATCTTACATTGCAAAGGTAACAGGTAGATGCAGTGAAAAATTTTTACTTTAAAAAAACCAAACATAAAAAAACCCAAACTCTTACGGGACTGTTGACATCACTTGTTTTCCAGATGTATGCTGATGATTTGCAGATGCCTCAGTTTTCATGGCTGCTACATCTGACTGGGTATCAGTTCATGAATTATGCATTTTATGTAGTGGTGATGTATTAATTTCACACTAGAATCTGTAAAGATATTATATTTACAGATAAAGCATAATTTCTCACACTTCCAGAAATGAACATTAATTCTTTTCACCTCAGAAGGAAGAAAGGCCTTGTTGCATTTCATAAGAAGAAATATAAATCTGGCACCTATTTGGAAGATGAAGTCCATTAACTTACCAGTAAAGTTTTACAATTTTTTTCATTATTTTATTTTAATATAGAACTCTGAAATGTGAAGTAATTCTCTACAGAAATATGGGATGTATTTACTTAAAGAAACCCCATCCCAGAGCCCTCTCCTACTTCATACTATCCCTGTAGATTGGGTCCTTCCAGGTGAAAGTAATTGCATAACTATAAAATTTTTTGATATTTTATCATTTGTCTCCAGTTGAGAATGAACAGTAATTCATCTTGTTTGTTGAGAATTTTGATGAGAAGGATGCATTTGCATAAATATATCATTACTATTTCACTACATCACACTAGTTTTTTGGGGTTTTTTTGTAAGCAATGAACTCTGAGGTAAGAAAAGTGATATACATATTAAATAGCATACCGTGATAACACATGACATATTTCTGACACTTGAATCGTTTCTTATAAACCACTAGTCATATAATCTAAGTGTATAAGTGAGTGCTGGTCAAATGGCTTCCCCAATGTTCTGCATCTTTAAATCCTAGAGATTTTGATTGATTTCCACTTCTAGGCAGTTCTGCTCTCCAGTGTAATAAGTAGCACTGGGTTGCAAATGTTTAGCTGGTGTGGCTAATCAACTATTAACAAGATTGATTTGAAGTTATTTTGGTAAGTAGAAGCTTGGAGTTTGATTTATATTAATTTTGGGGACATAAAATTCCCAATGTGTGCACTCTGAACAGCTCCCAGAAGTCTATGAATCCTCACTTTAATTGCAAATCTTAAAATATTATTAATTTCATTACAAATTGAAAGCATCCAAATGTTCAGAATAGACATGTTTGTTTGCTATTTATCGCTTTCTAGTTTCAATAATCCAGGTAGGGATCAAACAGAACAGTAGCAATATCTTGTGATTTAAATGATCAGTGATCCTCTGTGAATATCCAGTAGAGCATTCCCAAAGTGGACAAGTTGCAATGATCCAGACAAAAGATGGATTATTATTTTTCAACTGGTGAATATGGTAATTGGGATTGGTTTGTCAAAGAGAAGAGTTCATGCTCATGGCCAAAATTATTTGTAAAAATATCTCACTTGCAAACAGGTAAATTAATCTCTGTCCTTGCTAGTTGTGATATTCCATTGTAGAAAGCATCCATCATATCTTTGCTACAACAGGGAATGTGTGCTTTTTCGAATGGTAGACTAAGCCCATTAGACCTCTATACTTTGGCTAATTTAACCAGCAAATTTCATTATCCAAGGTGCATTGCAGTAATACCTCTTAGAAACCCTTACCTCCCTGTCTTTTGTTGACACATTTATACCTACATAAAGACCTTTCAGTAAGTCTGAATCTTTCCAGGGAAATGGAATTTACTTAATGTGACCGTTACAGAAGCATAGAGATAGAGAGCTCTATGTATTAATCAGTTCATTACTGCTGTTGCCTCAAAAATAATTAATCTGTCAGATGAATGTTTTCTACTCATGTTACCAAATGCTACATTTTTGCTGAGAGGTATCTGTCCCTAATATAAACACAGCTATTATTTTGTACAGTACTTGACAAAGAAGCCCTCTTTCTTATCATGTACTTGTGGTATATCACTTATTAGATATTTGCACTTGCCTTTTGGTTTAAAGAAACCATACTTCTTAATCTTTTCTTTCAGCTAAAGCTTTAAGATAAAGGGCTGTTCTAGCTCCTCCTCTTACAAAAAGGATGCAGTTTATGCAGAAATCTATTTCAAGTATGTAAAAATTTTCTTGGCCCTTTAAATTTTGGTGTAACAGTATGTGTTTTTCCACACCAGTAAATCTGTCCATAGAGATTTCCGGAAGCACCAGTAGTGATTTTATAGTTAGGGTCTGCACTTGAGTTTAAATGAAGAATTCAGCCTTTACCTTATGCAGAAAATGCAGTAAATCTTTGAGTGTGATAATTTATCTGAAAACCCATTAAAATAAATCCATTATTATTTTAGGAATTAACATGAAATGAAAATGGATTTGAATAAAATTTAGTGCCCAGTTTGAGACTCGCTGCCAGACAGAACAGAATAACACTTTGAACTTCTCCAGCTGCATAAACAGTGATTTCTTACTTCTTGGATACATTTGAATTTTTATTTAGGATAAAGGGTCATTTTCCACGTTGTTCCTTGTGCTTACTGAAGTTGAAAGTGGCTGTGCTGTAAAGAAGCTTCATCTTTCCTCATGGCTACTGACTTACTGCCCTTCCTGGAATTGAAGTAGGAGGTGGCCCCCAGCTGGTTTTTTTGGGGAAGGAAGGGTCTATCTGATGAGCGGGAACTGGAAGGACAGATGGTGAAGGCATGGTTGTCCCTTAAAAATGAGGAAAAAAAAATCCAGATAAAAATAGCTTGTCTTTGTAGACATGAGATGTGGTGGCACCGAAAAAGTGGGTACAACTGAAAAAGAACTCAATGGTCTGTGAATTGAGTAGGTATAAAATACAGTACAGAACAGATACTTCTTATCACACTTTGATATTTCTAATGACACAGAGATGGAGTAATCTGCTGGAGGTCTCTGTCATGGTAGTAAAAAGGTACACCAGTCTCTGTCAAAAAAGGTAGTGGCTGAGTGGAGGCATGCAGGTGTATTGGTAGATTAATGGAATGAAACATGTCTGTTGGTAAGGATTTTCATTTTCACTTGGGGGCATTTAACAATGTGGTATTTTATAAACTGTTCTACATATGTATTTAAGCATGTGGAAATAAAAAATTACTTATGTTTAATGAAACAAAAAGAGACTAAATTTTTTTTACATCAACAAATTCTCTCTGGTCATATACTTTTAATACAACTATGGCCTATATCAGATTTAATATTCAAAGATATTTTGTACAGATCTACTGTTCACTGGCTTTAATTATTCTATCACTGTTCTGTGTAAAATAAATGGTAGGGTTCTCATTTAATTTCTATTAATAATATTAATTATACTAGCAGAAATGTATATATTAAAAAGATACATGAGTCCATGTTGGGATGAGTAGGGTTTTGTTGGAATAAGTTAAAAAGGGCTATAGAATTAATTTCATTGGAGTCAGGTCATGGCACCAGTCATCGTAAAGCTGCTTAACAAAACTAATTCCTGGGTGATGCATAGGTGAAGTACCAAACAGTTTTGAGGGAAATAGTGTCCTGGAAATTTCACTGAAGGTCCAAGATGTTTACAGAAGATAAAGCCTGTGAAAGTACATTGCTTCTGACGGAGGACAAAGCGTTGCTCACATTTTAGATTGATGAATTACAAGTGCATGAATCCAGTTCCCCCAGCTCAGAAATGCCATTACAGACACCGCACATGCAGTTCTCTGTGGACCTTTCATTCTTCAGTGCTTAAAACACTATCCCTTTGGGTGGTTCTTGCCTCAACACATCTTGACTTTGATACGTGACAGCTGTTTTATGTAGCTAAAAATCTGGTTTCAGAGATCTTTTATTCAAGTGGCTTGGCTTACCAGCCTCTTCCCTTCCTGAGTATTTGAGAAGTCTTTTTTCCTTTTGAGGAGAAGAGGAAGGAGTCTGAGGTAACTGGCAGTTTTGCTGGCTGAGTATTATGGTAATGTTAATCATGTATGATGTGCCAGTCCTCCCTGGCATCAGTTCTGTTTGGTCACCACATTCTCATGGCTGTTTGTCAGCACTGAGCCAAACAGATGAACTTTGCACAATTACTAAAATGAAGAATGCAAATGTTCTGTATAATTCAGGATCCAGTCTTGCTTCCATGACTATCAGTGGGAAATTTCTCACTGAAAGGAGTCTAGATTATTGCATATGAAACTTTTCCTGTACTCTGGAAATGTAGAGCTTGAATGGGAAGTATTTTTGTAAATCTTAGTTGTTTTCTATTAATTTGGTTTTGTGCCAAATAGATATTTTTGTCACACATAGTCTAAAGAAGTGTGAGGATGTGGAGAAATATTCCAAAACACACTTTCCACCACTTGTATTTACCACTACTAGGACTTCATAATAGATTGTATTTTGGCATATTTACTCAATGTATTTTTACCTATATTTTTAAAAATCTTAAAGTGAATACATGAACTAATCAGATCCTGTAATCCGTTCATGTGCAGGTGCTAAGTTCAGTGAAGGCTCTGTGGCAATATGGAATCACATGCTGCAGCATTCACTCCTACCTTAGATATCACCAATTCCAGAATGTTTTACTGTCTTAAATTGTCCTCTTAGCAAGGTGTGTTCACCATTGTCACTCTTTCTCACTGTCACCAAAGCATGCACATCTACCGACCCGTATTTGAGAACAGTAGTTGACATATAATACATAAAGGATTGTTTCTGTCAGTCAGTATTTTTGCAGATTGAGTTGTCTGCAATGGTTTGCAAAAAACTTTATGATTTGTCTCCTAAAATTCTAATCTTTGAGCATTCCAACACAGATTCTCCTGTTTTCTTAGGTGTGTGGTGACTTGCAGATTGCTTTATGAGCCATTTTCCTGGCTGCTCCATTGCGTCCCGACAGATCCTCAAGCTATCCAAACCTTCCCCCCTGAAAGATGGAAAGCTGAAGTGAGTACAGGCGGGTCTATCAGGAAGTCACATCACCTCGTGCCAGGAGCAGGGCAATTCTCATAGCAAAAATTTTGTATTTTGGCATGTTGGATAATTGACACATGATACAGCTGCAGAGTTGTGGGGTCTACCTGGCTGTCATGGAGAAGAAGAGTAGAGCAGCTGACATCTCTGGAACTTTATTCAAACTGTCCACATATGCTGACAGGTAACTGTGACATATGCTTTGTTGCTGTCTAGGTTCAAGCTTAGCTCTACAATCATAATGATAAAGAAATACCTATTTTACATTCAGATTCTGGATGCCAATTGTATGATCCAGTGTGGTGAATGTGAGGTGAAGATCCATAAGAGTTTGACTTCTGTTTAGTATTGCTTCTACAGGAGAAAATGATTTATTTAGATATCATAAGCTCAAATTCTGCATCCACAGATAATTTACCCATGTCTTTACAGATGAAAAATGGAATCAAACTACATGTCCTCTTTTCTCTACTAGAAATTGATGAAATAAAATTACAAAATAGCCCTCATCACCAGCAGAGAAATTATTAATAACTGGTTAGGCTAAGAGCAGAGTTGTAATTGGATGGCAAAGAATTCAAATTTTGTTCTCAGGCTCCAAGGTTAATATTAATTCATTAGGGTTGCATATTTTTACTGAAATTTAGGAGTTCTGACACTGCTAAAGGTTTCAATAGTTTTTTACTCATTACTACTGTAATTTTAATATTCTTTTATTAATTGAATTGCTAAATGCTATCGTATTAATTCCTCATGACACCTGTTCTGCAGAAACTGAAATTAAAGTTAACATCAGAAAAATGTTAGTATGTTTGATTCTTATTAAAGAGCCAGCCATAGAAATAGGGATGGACGAGGGTGTAATAAGAAGGTATGGAGCTGAAACTGAAGGGCAGTAACGCAAGATGACGTCCTTAGCTGCTGTGGGGGAGCAGGAGGTTCTGGCTGAAGGCTTGCAAAAGGAGCATGAAGTTATTCCTTGCAGAGCCCAACACAGCGCGCAGGGAGCCGTTCTGACGCAGCTGGTGGCACTCCCGAGCAGCCAAGGAAACCCTTCTGCACTGACACTTTTCCCGTGTTCCTCTAGTCATGTGTTTTGTGGTTACAATGCAGAGACAAAAATCTTTCTATATTCTCCCTAATTTAGTAACTGGGGTGGCCTTCTAGGGAACGTTCCATGCCTTTTGGTAGCTATAGTCAGGAGACATTGCAGCAGGATAGGCTGCACCCAATTAAAAGTTCTAATACTGCTTTTTTCATAATAATAATTTTTGTGGTTATTAATGACAATGAATTTATAGTAATGCAACTGCTTGTTAATATTGCAGTACTTGGCATCTGGCATCCCCTGAATTCAAAGTGCTTTACCAAAGAGACTGAACATTTTATTTCACAGTTTACCAGTGGGCCAAGTGGGGCAAAGGAAAGTTAAAAACATGTATTGTAAGGCTATGTTTTGTTCATAAAATGTTTTCAAACCAGTTTGCCCTGCTTGGTTATAAGCATTTAGGACAATTTAATATCTCCCATGAGGATGAGGTCTTAAAAACCAAGGGCACACTTCAGTCGGCAGCCCTGACCTGCCGCTGTGGTGCATTTGCAAATCCTGCCCGACTCCCCATGAGCTGCACCTGCATACGGCAGCAGAAGAAGGGTTTATCTAGTTGCAATAAAAGTAACAGCTTGTTTCGCAGCATAAATAAGGCTTGTACGGTTTCATTACCTGCACATCATGGTTCAGAGCTTGTAATGTCATACATATGGGTATTTGTTTGGTTATAAATTATAATCATGGCCTTCAGCTATGTTAGCAGAGGGATCATCCTGTATATCTTTGTTTAGAAGGCACTGCTTCGATTGCATTTAATTGCTTTCCCCTGCAGCTTTGCTTAAAGGTATGTGTGATAAAGAAGCAAATATTGTACTAAACAAGAGCAGCTAATGAATGAAGGCAAAGTCTATTATAAACTGTGCTGTAAGTAGGCAGCTACTAAATTGAAATGGCGACTGATCAAGGCTATTTCCGTGCATAGCATTGTAGTCTGTAAATCAGATATGCTTATACCAAATCTGCCTGTGCCACTTTATTTATGAGTCAGTTCTAATTTCAAGTGGTCATGGATTGTAATAAATACTTCAGCAACATGGCCCTGTTTCTTTACGCCAGTGCAAGAATGAAGTCAGAAAGGAAATCAAGAGCGGAAAGGGAGAGGTGGCTCTAGGCCATATTTGCACTGTTTTTTATTGAGAAAGCTCGATACTTATGAGACTTACAATGAGCCAGAGAGATTTCAAGACTGCTCTGGCTTGCATTCAGGATTCCTGTAACTTCCATGAGATTTTCCAGTGATAAAAAATAGAGTAGGTGGTGCACCTCAGTCTTTTCCTCCTTGTCTCTAGCAAGCCCTTTAGGTCATCATCCAGTGCTAGAGCTTGAAAAGGGGCTACAAAAGGGACAGGCAATAAATCTGTTATTTCCTTTGCTACCCAAAAGAAGTTACTTGCAATGAAAACGTCTCAGAGGCCTGTGAGTCACCATAACAGTGTAAAAGATGCAGGTTACCTTCCAGAGCTAAAAGATGTATAATTTCATTAGCACAGAGTTATACCTAAGCTAACTGGAGCGAGAAAGTGCTATAAAGTTGCTATGGGGTACAGATGCTGGGCAAAATAACCTGGGAATGACAATACACGTCAGTTCCTAACAGTTAGTCCTAGGTTCCAAATTTCCAGTACCTTCAAGTACTCACTTTGCCCACATCAGGAGTATCTTGTGACCTATTTGACACAAATCTACAAAATTCAAGCATACTTCATACTCATAGATGAACTTGTTCATATTCTCTCTCCACCTGCTGTAAACCTATTTAAACCTTCACAGCTCATAAGTGTAAGTGCTCTCTCATTGCAACAGAAAAAGCTTGCACTCCATTTATATCAATGTGTAGTTGGGACTAGTGAATATTGATTGGTGGGTCAAAGGTTTTGTGAACACAAACTTGCCCTCTTAATACGCATCTATTAATACAGTTTAGTTCCCCAGTTCTTACAAAAGCAAAATACGTACAAAGCACATACAAGTTAACTAAACAGGAGTTAACATTTCTCATCCCCAACCAATGTACCATTAATAAATCTCTCATTTTTCTGACAGAGCTACACAAACCTTGACTGTTTTCATTATTGACTTAATTGCTTTTCACTTACAGGTACATGGCCTTTTCCTGTTGAAGGCTAATGCACATTTCCTTGACAGGTAGAATAACCAGAAAGGTTTGAAAAATGATGGAATAGCCAATGCAAAGTGAAATGTGAAACCAAGGTAATACAGGAGAAGGACAAACCTTGAAAGATCCAGAATTCTGGTTCAATGTCCTTTGGGCCAAGGTAAGCTGCTTACAAATGTGTATGGAGGCTAACACATCACAGCTCAGCTTGAGGGTAGCCTGTAAATATTACCAGGCCATCAGAATTTAAGAGTGATAGGCAATAATAATAACAACAACAACAAAAATAATAACAACAACAACATCTGCAAATAATTACTAGTAATAATAACAATAATAGTAATAATGCACAGTAGGAAACAACTAAAAATGTAGTAAGCTACATAACTTGCCAAGCCTGACTGTATATTGTCTTGTACCTTTTGAATTCATTTATGAAATGTGCTAGAAACTGTGGGTATGCATGGATGTGACTGCACAAAATCGATCTAGGAGTCACCTTGAAATTATTTTGTAGGAAAGGTATAAAATGAAGATTTGCCAAAGGACTTCGTTCTTTGACTCCTCTTGAATATACCATGGCAATGGTTCTATGGTAAGATTAGAGTCACAGTGAGAACAAATAAAGAATTGGCAAGCAATGTTAAAAATTAAAAACTACATTTGCAGAAGGGTACCAAATTAAAAACTGGCCAGTAAGAGATATAGTTTGAATTTTGAATTGGTTCTTATCTTAAGGGATTATTTCAATTATTTGTTGTTGACTGTCTCTTTTGCTACCTGTTTTTCATTTCATAGAATTGCTGCCTTTGTGTTCTAGACTTTCAGCATTATTGAACACCCTTTCTCACATTGCTGGTAGATACAGTCATATTAGATTCCTAACACCGGTTAGGCAGGTGATATATAAATTAACAGATAATTTTCTATTTGACTCGGTAGCCCGGTATGTGCAATCCATGTTGCTGGAATGCTATATATAAATGTCAGAATCCTTGTTTCTCCCATTGATGCGTAATGTTCCAGGACATATGAACAGGTTGGCAAGAAGGAACTGTGGGCCCTGACGAAGTCATCACCATTGTCACAAAAAGCATCTATGGAAATAACAATTGCCAATTCGTTAATAATAATGAAGTTCCGACTCACACAGAACTCAAAACTATTTGAGAAGATTCCTATTCCAGATCTGCTGTAGGTGCGATGTTTAGAGTTGATAACATCATTATATATGATTGCCTTATCCCAGCTGTGCTCCTTGACTTAGATTGTAAACTATCGTCTAAAATTTGAATGTACAAAGTCTCACACAAGCGCAGCCCCACAAGGACCAGATTCTAAGAGACATAATGCTACTTACTAAGTAAATTTTGATTTATGTTTTCTAAATTTTGGAAGAACTGGAACTGACTCTGCAGCCCAGAGTTGTGTAGAACTGAAAAGGAAGAAGTGTGTTCACAGCTGCTGTTGGTTAACAGAACTGACAGCTGAGACAAAGGAATAGATTCCTAAGTAGAGAATGCAGCCCTCTGTTAATTCCTGTACCTTGGTTTTGGTGTGTGATAGCTAAACCATAGGTTTCACAAATCAACTGTTTTTCTTCTCTAAATCAAGTTTACAATTAATAAAAAAATATGTAGGTGCGCAGCAGTACATAGTGTGTCTGAGAATATTCTTCTGTGGTCTGGGATGTCAGGTCAGTGTGTGTCTGGGAAAAATAAAAGCTTGCTGCTGCTGATGTGCTTTAGAATTGTTGTGGGAGTTTATCAACTACAGACATGCTGAGGGGGGAGAGAACACTTGGGGTTTTTCTCATCAGTTTCTTGCGTTGTATACATGCATACTATAATACTCTCAAAGTTCTAATCTAAATGGTATCTTTAACAACATTGGGGCTATTTGTAAGCTTTTTCAAAGTGTTTCTTTGGTTACCACCACTCATTATTTGTCTTTTACTTTACAAATTTTTTCTGTCCAAGGACATGACCTTTCTGTTCAAACATGCTATGCCTTTCCTCATATTGCCACTCCATTGCTACCTATTTGCAGTTAAGATCTTGAGAGTGTTAGCTGGTAAGCGGTACTTGCAGATCCTTTTGTATGTATTTACGGCTTGTTCTTAGGAAAACATGCTTCCTCTTTCCACGCTAAATATGATCTATAAAAGAGGTAGTAAGGCATTCACATCTGGAAAGTGTGCCTTACCCATCAGTTATATCTTCATTATTAGTGCTTTTGTGAGCATAGAATCAATGTGTTTCAAGAAATCATCACTTAAGTCTTACCATTGTATTCAGAAAAGTGTCTGAATAACCCTTTAACTGGAGTAGAATTTCTCAGCTGATAAATTTGGCTCTAAAACATCACAACTTACAATGTGGTAGGCAAAACAGTTTTGTACACCTTCAGTCTACTGTAGAACTTGGTCTGGATGCAATAGAGTTGCAGAATTGGCACAGTTGTTCAAAACTCACAAGAAAAGTGAACAGTTAAGCAGGCAGATGTGTAGATCTGCATATGCGAATGGTAAAAAAGAGGATTGCTACATGGCAAATATTGAGCATCAGTTCTCCATCAGCTGAGCATTGTGTTAACCTGACATGTTAACCAAACTTGTGGCAGTTCAAAAGCAAATCGTGACATTCATGATTAAGGCACTGTGATCCAGCTCTGCCATATAAAATAATACAAGTAAGATAGGGCCCAAATGATCCATCCTTTAACAAGGATACTTGTCAGAAGGAGAAGGTGAGACACATTTTCTGCTGTGGAGTACATTTGATTGCTAGAGTTACCTTAAAGCTGATTGAAACTTTCTTGCATAGTCATAGAAGTGCAGCTGAGCTCCCCACTTTAGATTAATTGAAACTTGAGCACTTCTCCTTCACTTGCTGATCCACAAAATAAATGTAAAATGTTTTATGGTTTCCTTAGAGCTACCCTGCAGTCCAGAACTTTCCTCTTTGTCAGATGGAATGACAAATGATTGCAGAGAATGTGAGAAAGATACTGGCTAGGGAAGGCCAGTGGTGAGATTGATCTCTGTATGGTTTCTCTCCTTCCATCTCTCGATGATGTATCTATCTTTGAAATATTGTGGAGTGATACCTGCATCCCAAATCTGACAAAAAAAAAAAAGATGGTACAATTATTTAAGCAGAGCCCAGCAGCTCACACTGTGTGTTTCAAGAAATGATGTCGTTTATCATCTTGCATTGATGCTATTGTATTGCTAACTTGGCTAGAACCGGTAGCTCAACCAAGCCTCCTCAAAAGTGAGTCCAACACATTCCTACTGGTGGTTGTGCTTTTGCTGAACAAATACTGAAAGTGTTGGGCCCTGATGCCTTGGCAATCTGTGATCAGTGCATTTTTTTTCCTGGTTATGATCAGCATTGTCATGTTCTGTCTTGGTCTATAAACTCCCTTGAGCCCATCATAAAACAAGCACATATGGTGCTTGTCAGCATTTGCCTGCCGTTCTTCAGCCTTGGCTTTCCACCACTGACCCCTTATCTGATATAACTGATTTGGACTTCATGGTGAATCTTACTGGAAGCCAGCTTGTCTGTAATTGAATCTGGGTGAGCCAGCACAATCTGACAAGTGCTCTGAGCAGAAGCTAAATTGCAGTATGATGGCCATTCATCCTGTTTTGGTGTTCCCCACATAGAAAGGCAACAGTTTGCTTGAAATCCAACATGTCCTATATGGTTTACCATACCTTCTGGAGAGGGTTTCCACAGAAGAGAGAGTAGTAATCGGCTCATACACAGCTTTTCACATTGGCCTTTCCATTTGGTTTTTCAGCATTAACCTGAATAGCTGCTTAGCTGCTGTGGTACAACATCTAGGAGGCTCTTTGTGGAGTTGTTTTGCACTATGTGGTTGACCATCTGTCAGTCAGAAGCGTATATTGATTCAAGCCTTTCCAGTGCTCAGTAATGTACCTGCCAGTCTGTCATAAACAAAATTCTAGATGCATGCAAGAGAACTTGAACTTAGTTCTTGAGACATGGCTCTGGTGATTTTTAATTTCATGCCTGATACACAGAGTAAAAAGTGAACTGTTTTGGCTGAAAATTACTTCTTCTATGTCTGCTCTCCATGCGAGGTCAAAAAGTGTTGTTCCACCTCATGTGTACGTTTACATCTCTCAGCTTAAGAATGTCAGAATTGGGGAATACACAGGGAGTGCTGGTTGACATTGGGTCAGCTTGCTATACAATTCTAGCAACAAACTAGCCCTTCTGTTTGCTTCGGACATTGCCATCCATGCAGTATAAAACAATGGTAACTAGAAAAGAAGGTGGACTTAAAACTCAAATGGAGAGCAGATAGAGGAGTGTTTGTAAGACAGAGAATGCAAGCAAAGATCTTTTGTGATGCAAAGCAAGTGCTCTGTTGACTACTATTAAATTAGTACATACCTACATGCATACTATATATATGTATGTATGTATATGTTTGTATGTATATATAGTAATAGAAAGAGAAAGATAATGTGGAGCTTGCAAGTGAGTAAATAGATGGATGCGTGGATTTTCAGGTTGGGTTTTAGGAAAGCACATAGCATGCATGTTAACAGACAACTGGGAAAATCAAGATGGTGAGATCCTTGAGGGTATAGACAAGATTCTGCTGTCCTGATACAAATTTCCTTCTAGCCAGTATTACTGCACCCCTGCATACTTAACCTTACTTGTAAAAATTGTGACTTTTTTTTTTTCCCTGGGTAGTTCTCTGTTCTCTTCCCTCTTTGGCATTTGGCAGAATTGGTGCACTAATATTTCCCATAATTACATTATGTCCTCATGGATTCAGAAGGTGCATACGCATTGAAGTCATCTGTGTCCCTGAAGGCCGTCCATTTCAGTTAAATCTCCTTGTTCTGCAAAGCCAGCTTTAGCAAGATGGTGTTCCTCAGCCAAGCCCTTTTGCCATTAGTAGGTTAACCCTACCGAAAGATCCCAGAGCTGTTTTCCTCAGCCAGCTGAGCTTCACTCGGTGGTGCTATGCTGAGTCCGTAGGTAGTCACTTACCTGCTCCTGGTACTACTCCGTTCTGGGCAGCTGGTGTTGGTGTGGATATTGGGGTGTTTGGGTATTTGCAGGTAATACCTGTGATACAGGTAATACTTCCACTGGATGGCAGTTAAGAGTAGCAACAGTGATCAACTCTAAAACTTACTTTTGCTGTCGTTAAGGAGTAACTATGGTAACTTTTTGCTGCAGTGACTTTGTCTGGGTGATAAAGACAGCCAATTTTTGGGCACCTCATCCCTTCCATTTTAGCGATGATTTGCAGAGTCCAACACAGGACCACTGAGTCATTAAAAAATCATTGAGAGGGTGTTCTAGTTTTGCATCAGCAGCTGCCTTTCAGGCTGCACACATTCAAACTTGTCACTCCAGCTTCTAGTGCTATTACTGATTGCTCCCTGTATCGTTTCTCCCTGTGGTTTGTGATTCACTCTTTAGTTACAGAGGAGATTTTATTAAAGGCTGTTTTTCTTGCTGAGAAGTTTTTATTAAAGGTTGTTTTTATTGCCCCCTCTAAAAGAAAGTCTTTTCAAAGACAGAATTGTCCCCTTCCCAATAAATGTTTTGGCACATATGAATTGTCTAATGCTGAACTGATAGATGAGCTGTCATCAGGGTACAAACCTGTGACTGTTAGAACAAAGGTTGGCAAATTCAAATGGGAAATAAAGTGCAAATTTTTTAACAGCAAGGGAAATTAATAATTGAAACAACTCACCTATGGATCCAGTCAGGAACAGATGTCTTCCTAAAAGACATGCCCCAGTTCAACAAGAAGTTATTGAGCTCTGCGCAGGAATCAACTGGTGAAATTCTCTGGGCTACGTCTGGCAGAAGTCCAGAGCAGAGGATCCAATGGTATCTGCTGAATCACTAAAGCAAAACCAAACTGCCTGGGAAGGAACAGCAAACAGCTTTCCTCTGTAGATCAGACATCAAAGCAGGGAAATGTAGCATTTGACAAGTGTGCTGTATATGGTAATTAAATTGCTTCTGTGCTCATTTACAACTTTCTCTTTCCTCCTCTGAACTGCATTTTTCATCCTATATTTTCCCACTCTTTTTACTCTGCTTTTTTATCACTTTCTACTCCAAAGCATTCAAATTGTAGCTGAACTTTTGAACCACACATGGAGTTTGTTTATCTTTAACCACCAACATACACTGTAGTGTTCCACCACATAACAATTTTAGAGTAGGCACCCCAAAATTGCAATATAAGGAGGGAATTGACAAGTTTTAGGATTAAAACTGTTTAAAAATGTCTCAGAAAAAGAAATTATGGCAACAAATCATAATGACTTAACTCACTGGTGGCAGCCAAGGGCATGTGGTAGCGATTGCAGCATATGCATCAAAGGTAAGTGGGCTGATTTTGAACTGCTGGAAGCAGTTCAGCTGAGTTTCAGCTTATGAGTAGGGTCCTCTCCTGCAGGGAACAGGAACTGTCAGCTTCCGCTGGAGCCTTGGCTTCTACTTCCCAAAATGCAGCCATTCGGCCTCCACGAGTGCAGACTAATACAGGTTCTCAAGCAGAATGATCTCATTTACATTTTGATACCTTTGTGCTAAAGTGCCTGAGCATTAGGGCTTGTTTACTAGAGGCCATTGGTATGTGAACAGAATTATATTGCTTCCTCTTAATGTCTCATCATTTGCTGCCAAAATCTTGGATGAACTTTTGGGAAGTATAATGTTTATCTGACATTTTTGGGCATATGGATGCACTGTCCCAGTGAAAGCATGGGATATATTGTGCATGTGCACTTTGAACATGTAAAGAACATGCATTGAAACGATGTGATTCAGTTGCTGCCTTCCCGTATGTGTGATACCCCAGTACACATGTACGGCGGGCATATGTGGGAACACCCAGCTGGGAGGATCATAGTCCTTCTCCTAGACCAGGAGATGGGTTCGTTTTCTTGTGTGAACTTACCAACAAACTGGGAGATCTCAGCAGAACATTCTGCTATAAGCTTTACACATTTTCAGTCTGTTTTTTTTTTCTCCTTATTTGTATCCCTTCTTCTGTTGTCTCATATAACAAACTAGGCTGTAAGCTTCTCACAGTAGGTACTGTCTTTCTGTTCTGTCTTTCCAGTGTCTAATATCAAGGACTTGTGATGTCTGACTGTGATTCCTAAGTGTTATGATGATAATAGCATTTCAGTTACTTTGACAGTGATTAACTGTGCCAGCTTATTGGTGGTTGATACCAAGTTAACCATATTTGAATCCTAAATCTTTTGAACAGCAAGCTGCAGCATAATGACTTAAAATTTCCCCATCTGAAAATCGTTTCTCAGCATTTAATGTATTGTTTAATGAAATGTGAGCAGCGAAATTCTTGTTTTGATCATTAAACCAGTGGTGAATTTGGCTGATTTTCTTTCTTATTGGAGTCTTTTATGATACTGGGGCAAAACAGGAGGTTCCTTTTCAGCTATTACATGACAGCCATGAAGAATTCCAGTGACATTATTTCTAAACCTTATTTTTTATTATATGTAGTATCTTCTGGAGTAGAACTTCATACCCTATGTACTTTAAAGGTACATAAGGGGTGCATGGTTACCAGATCTCCATAGAAGGTGAAGTTTTCTCTACATTATACTTTCAGCAGACATTGTCAAATACTTAATAGCCTCAGGAGACACATGCATAAAGCATCCAACACAGCGGTAGTGCATGGTGTGTTTGGTTTTTGTCTGTAGAGAACTTTTCACTTAAATTATACATCAGCCTTTAGTGAAAGCTCAACATAATTTTTTTCCAGGCATAGCAAGAGGCTCAGATGATGGTCACTCCATTTAAAGGAACAAAAGGAAGAGAATTTTTTGTCACTCGTGGCTGCAGACTCAGGTAATATAGTGGAGCGTTGAATTCCTGCCATCAGCTGTAGTAATGTTGGACACAAGTTTACATCACAGAATTGGACTTTCAGTACAAGTAAATGATAAACAGTTGAGGGAAGACATAAAATCCTAATGAATCCTCAGCATCTCTACACACATACAGAGAACAGGCATGGCTTAGGGCCCTAACCAAGACTTAGAGACAACGTTGGTAGGATTTTTTTGGAAGAAAGAATATTCAAAGGAAATTCGGCTGTTCTGACTTAATTGTGAACAAATGACAGATCGTAACAACGCAGACACACTACGTAGGAGAAAAGCCGGCAAGGCCTGCCTGTTCTGACTAGGAATTCCTCTTGGTCCCTATGATGTAATCAAATTAGGTAGGTTTTTCAGATTACTGCAGGTCTCCTGCATTTCTTTCAGTCACTCAAGATACTTCAGGTTGCCCAGTTAGCAACCTCACTGCTCTATTTTTATGTATCTCATCCTTACCTTTTTTAAATTTTTTTTTCTGGCAATCACAGCACCATAGATGTCATCTCATTATACAGCCTTTTCTCCTATGGCATGGTGTCCTGGTTTCAACAAGGATGGAGTTAATTCTTATTTTAGTGGCTGCTGTATTTCAAATTTGGTATGAAAGGAATGTCAATAATGCATATTATTTCAGTTGTTGCTAGGTGATGTTTATAGTATTCAAGGGCTCTTTTCAGCTTCTCATAGAAGCTGGGAAGGAGCATAGACAGAACAATGGAGCGGCCAATGGAATATTCCGTACCATAGACATTATGCTCAGTATATAAATAGGGGCTGGCAGAGGCAATCCATGATCACTGCTTGGGTCGGGCTGCACAACCAATTCACCAGGCGGTGACAGTGACTTGCGTCTTGTATATTCTTTTACCATTATTATTGTTATCGTTATTTTCCTTTTCCATTATTGTTTTATTAAACTGTCTTTATGCCAACCCACGAGGGTTTTTTTTCCCCTTTCCCCTCCTTTTCTCCCTCTTCTTCCTCCCCTTCTTATCTTATCATCTTATCTTGTCATGTCTTATCACCTTCTTATCTTCTTATCTATTCTTATCCCCTTCTTATCTCCCCCCCCTCCCTTATCTACGTTTACAAGTTCCTAAAGGGTGGGTTGAAGGATGATGGAGCCGGAGTCTTTTCAGTGGTTTCCAGCAATAGGATGAGGGGCAACGGGCACAAGCTGGAACATAGAAAATTCCGTTCAAATACGAGGAAAAACTTCTTTACAGTGAGGGTGACAGAGCACTGGAACAGGCTGCCCAGGGAGGTCGTGGAGTCCCCTTCTCTGGAGATTTTCAAGACCCACCTGGATGCAGTCCTGAGTGATGTGCTCTGGGCAACCCTGCTTTATCAGGGGAGTTGGACTAGATGATCTCTAGAGGTCCCTTCCAACTCCGACAATTCTGTGATTCCGTGATTCTTGGGGAGGAAAGGGGGAGTGAGTGAGTGGCTGCATGGTCCTAGATGGTGGCTGAGATTAAACCATGACAGTCCTGGGACAGGACTATGCACACTACACATACGGATGTTCATGGTTCTCAGACTGAGACAGCCATTGCTGTCAGTTAGTCTGAGGCAATAAAAAGAGACTTCTGTCCTTGAGTCTGTCTATCTCCATATCCCTCCCATACTATCCCACTTACTACAGGTGCATTTCCACACCAATACACCAGTCAAATATTCCTTAGCCGTCTTAAGAGGGATTGTGGTGTGCTTGTGTGGTACCCATGATTTTGAGGTATATACTTTTATGATGCTGTGTTACAGGGACAGAGATGACATTTCTGCAGAAGAGGCTGTGTTCCCAGGTGTGTGCCCAGTAAGCTGTAATCTCCCCACCCGTAGAGCTGTTACTGACACCACTCCAGTACTGCCAATGTCTGCCCCCTTGTGGGTGTATCCTGTTTATGTGGCAGCAATAAACTGAGTGGAGTGGGAAGGAAAAATTCTTTTGGAAATATCATCGGAGTGACCACATAATAGTGATGTCTAAGAAATGCATTTATAAGTTTTTCAGAGGCTGGATTTAAATGTATATTCAAAGGTACTGTTGTGTGGCATTTGGTCTCTTGGAATTTTAATTCCCATATCTTTATTTAAATTTCTGAAAAGAATAAACTCTGTTCTGTACTTCAGCAGAGAAAGCTGTTCAGCTATTGGAAAAAGGGTAGCAAGCTGGAGTTCTGCATAGTACTCCCTCAGCTCCATTAAATCTATTACAGTAACATCAAAGTCCTACTTTTAATCCTCTAAATCTGGTCATCATTCTGCTACTTTGACCAGACAGGATAAACCAAAAGAAGTGCTATACTTGCATGCTGAAAGGACCTTGAAAAATCTTTAAGTTAAAAAGAAGTAGTATGGGAATTTTTACGCAGTCTTCAGCTGCAGAAAGAATCAGAATAATTGTCTAGATCTTAGCCTTACACATGTCAATATTGACTATACTTCTTGCAGTTTTTATGTGCAACAGACTACCTTTCCTTCAGAAAGACTAAGGACTGGATAAGCAGAGATTTTTCTGGATGAAAAAAGGTTACAGGAGTATTTTGATTTTGCTTGGTAGCAGTGGAAAAAACTGAACATGAGTTACTTTTGACCAGCCAAGAAGCTATTTTTCTGTTCTGATTTACTGACAGTGTTCTCCATACTTCATCACTTACCTTTCACCTGCATAATTCCATCTATACTGGTCTTCAGTGAAAAAACAAGACCATATTATAACACAGCTATGAGGAATAGTTTAACGAATAGTTTATTAAGTATGGCTTTGTGGGATGAGGCTTTTGTGAAAATTAGACTGTCTGTCAGTAGAGCTCTGATTCTGTTGGATTTACCTCTGGTGAGCTGGCCCGTTGTTAAACACAATTTTGTCTGCCTACATTAAAGTCTAAATTATATTAAACATTGTTCTTCAGGGCTAAGTTTTTTTTCCATAATACCTGAGAGTGCCTGGTAGTATTAGGAGGCTCTGACAGCATAGTCTCTCCTGCCTGTACGCTAATAATGTGCACAATGGAAAATGTCAGCACTTTCCAGCCACTCCACAAGAGCTACTGCAAAGTTGGTCCTGGTCATGATTCAGCAAAGTCATGTATGTATCTGACACAGGAATGGATCTGTTAAAGCCATTAGGCTAGAGATGTACCTTGGTGGGTGTAAGTGCTTGCTAAAGGAACTGTTCTTGATGCAGATGAACAAGAGTGCTATGATTTGGCCAACGGCCAGCACCCAGAGACCAGGGAGCCAGAGAAGTTTGCCTCCAACATCTGTTTCCAGTTGTCTATATGACTTTGGTATCAACCCTTCACACTGTGAAGTAAAAAAATGCATACAATAATTGGATTACATATTAAGACTTTTGAGAGAGTCCCTTATTGACCTTCTTCTACTCCAGTGAACTTAGCTGTGAAAAATTGGGTAAGAAGCAGGGCCTTGCTGAAAGCGAGATATTACATCTGAGCAGTGCACTCTTGGATAAACAGAAATTACTGAGTAAATAACAAAATGTGAAGAAATAACATCCAAATTGAAGTGTGGAAATTGTGGACTGTAGAAGTGATTGCTTTTATAAATACTTATAAATGTGTATTTGCTCTCTGAGTTTCACTATAAATTGTAATGAAGTGTCTCTAGGTTCAGATGTGAATAGGGCCAAATCTTGCAGTTGTTATTTGGGTGAACAAAAAACTCTGAAAAAACAATTTTCCAACTGAAAATAACTGTGCTTGGACTCACTAAAAATATCAGGATTGCGTCTGAATATCATAGTATTCTGCTGTCCGTTTATTGTGCTAAGCATTTGCTACAACCTTTTGGACCTTCCTTGTCATTCATGTTTGATATAAAATAAAACTACATGAAAAATAGTGGATTTTAAAAATCTCATACATTCTGTCTGTAATTATCCTGGTGGTACGGTGTGACCTGCTGATTCAGTTCTTATTGAGATGAATATGAGCTGTTAGTAGACCAAGGTTCAGCAAATACATTAATTCTTGAGGCCCCAATCAATTACCCATTTCCTGATGGCAGTGTCTAGGATATCCAGAAAATCAGAATCATGGAATCACGGAATTGTCAGAGTTGGAAGGGACCTCTAGAGATCATCTAGTCCAACTCCCCTGATAAAGCAGGATTGCCTAGAGCATATTACTCAGGACTGCATCCAGGTGGGTCTTGAAAAGAGGACTCCACGACCTCCCTGGGCAGCCTGTTCCAGTGCTCTGTCACCCTCACCGTAAAGAAGTTTTTCCTTGTATTTGAATGGAATTTCCTATGTTCCAGCTTGTGCCCGTTTCCCGTATCAGAGGTGATTAGAAGAGACCTCCTTGGGTGCAAAATGTCTCTGAGAAGTTGAATATCAGTTTTGGATTCTCTTTTCCTGGTGACTTACTGAGTTTGACTTTTGTTTTTTGCTGTTATGGAGACACAAGAGAAAGCCAAGCGTTTCACTTACTGTTTTCCATTAAGCCAGTGTGCTAAGCAGGGACAGGCTAAGATGTGACACTTCGGTCCAGCCCGCCTTGGCTGCCACATGGAGTTACTAACACACAGCAGCTTTGTCCAAATGGGAGCTGAGCACCTTTATTTCCTGCCAGAATCCACTTTGCAAGTGGGGCTCAGGATGAGGGTGAGGAAGCTGTCGCATCCCAGTACGCAACTTCAGAAGAGAGACACAGAAAAGGAAGACCAGCAGTCACTTTGAACTAAATTTTAAAGGCAATGCCTTTACCCTTCCCAGGGAATTGGTCAAGTGGCTCTTGTGCTATTTTCTCTCTCAGGTGTCTGACCCAATGGTGGAAAGAGTTTTCTTAATATCTAAAGATATTGTTTCCAGTGTATACACTCCAGTGACCGTCATGATTGATGCCATTAGGGAGCAGAGGGGCACACAGCAACATATGAATGATAGTGTACTCCTTTTTGTCTTGTTTCAGTTATTTTAGTCATTTTTTTCACATCAACTTCTTCGCTTTTATTTTTCTGTGTGTGTATAGTACATGCAGATTTTCTCACTCACACCCACTTTTCCTTCTGTCCTAGTGGGAGACGTTCCGCTAATGATACAATCAGGGAATACTGTAGAGACAAAGGGTGAAATCTGCCTCATCTGCTGAGCCTGTTAAGCTCTAAACGTCCCGTTTCATGAAATCTGTATGGCTGCGCTGGAACAGCAAAGGACTGTTCCCATCCCTAGGGTTATACTCACCTCCTGGTAAGGTCTATAGTAGGCATATATTGGGAGATTTCTATTGCTAATGGGGATGTCAGCCTACAAAGGCACGTGGAGGCAGACAAATTTGAACAGAAAGTAGGTTTTTTTTGTTTGTGAGAGTTTGTGTGTTTTATTAACCAGAGTGGGTAATTATATATAATTATTTTGGAAATTCCCTAATTCTTTGATTCTAGAACAAGTACCAGGTGTCGTGTCCTCCTCCCCCCCACCCCTTTTTTTTTTGTGATCTCACTAAACTTAGCAGATTTATCATGTCTTTTAGATTTTAAAGTCACGGAAGTCTATTGTTATATTGTGAAGACCATAGCATTTTAACAGGACAAGTGTCTTGCCTGGGATCACTTGGCAAGATTGGAACAGAACTTGTCTTCTGACTTTGAGCATGACGCTCCATCCATCACTGCCTCGGAAAGACCAGTGAGCTGGATAGATGAGACCCGAATTCATGCTTCTCAGGCCCATACCTCAGTACACCTTACCCTGATCTAATGGGAATTTTGATGAGCAGTCAAATAATACTTTTCTGCTTTTATGGGAAAAATAATCAGTATCTACTTTATGCAATAAGGTAGGAGAAGCTACTCTGATACACAGTGCTTTCATTAGAAATATTTACATTTTGAAAGTGATTGCTTGTTCAGTTTTCAGAGTGTAATTTACAAAGATGCAACTAAACTGTCCTTCTTCTGGCAAACATTTTATCTGGCTGGGCTATGCTAATCTGATCAGTCATATGCTGTACATCTCTTCTCCATCTCTTCCTACCTATAAATTATTCAGAACTATTATAGCTAAAACTGTGAGTAGATGATTTTATTTCTGTCTTCTGAAATGCTAAAAAGGATTTGGTTTGGAATGAAGGGGATGACATCCTTGTGAGGCACTGGGAAATCAAGAATCAACTGTGACTGGCAGGGTTTCTCCTGGAGAAATGGGAAAGATAGTTAAAAATACCTCCTTTACTTAAAAATATTAGAAGATTTAACATAAAATATTTAAGCCTACACATCTCAGTCTGTAGAACTTCCTATCAAATATAACAATAAGCACGTCAAGGTTTACGGAGCCATTTGCTAAGATAACTCTACCTCAACTCCCTTACCTAAGCTGAGGTTAATTTGACTTTGCAGGAGAAACTTAACCTCTTGCAATAACCCAAAGATTTAAGTCTTTTCACCTGAAAAAAACTTGATTTAATCTCTATAACAGAAGCCATCAAGTGACTCATGACTTCTATTGCATACAAATAAATAATCCTCTGAAATCACATTCTGTAATTTGATTCACAGACTTCGCCTCTTAACTACCTTGAACTACAATTCCCAGGAGTACATGTGCTGAAGGTCAGAGGTTAAACTCTATCAACTTAATGCCATCAGGTGTTTTGTAGCTTGGAGAGGGGTAGGGCTGTTTGTGTTATGGTGTGAGACTTGAAGTTACTGTTGTTGGGCTGCTTTGTGCAAACTTTCACCTTCATTCTAGTGCAGCACAAGGTTAAGGTAGGGTTATTTTTTTTTATTTGTGTTTTCTTCCAAGCAACCTATAACAAGCTTTACCATCTTTTCTGTGGAGAAGCAGCTCTTCTTTTCTATAATTGAATTGTAGAATTGTGCACCTTGCAGCCCTCGCATAGAACTTGCTTTTTGGAGTTCTTTGCCCAATAGGAGAGTGCAGCTCTGCAGGGGTATGGACCGTTTTCTCTTGATTCAACTGCATAGTCTGGACTGCAAAACATGTAACTTTTTGTTTTAGTGATCCTGAGGAAGCATGCTAACTGTAAAATGCTTGTGTGATTCTTGTTTTGTCCCTGAAGCGTAAGCTTTGTCCTCCATGAGGAGTGACATGCTCTTTATGTGATCCATGGTGATGTGGCCAGTGGTGTTATTCCCAATTCCTACTCGAAATACCATACACCTAATATTTTCTAGGTGAATTTTAAAAATCTGTGGAAATTCAGCTCTCAGTGCTAGCAATCCTGCCTGGAGGGCACTGAGTGCAATATAAATATGGTACACTAGTAACACAGCTGGTATTAAAGTGATAATATAAAGTGATAATATAAGTTTAGAATAATCCAAGACTGCAGTGATGCAGTTTTGGGGATATGTGTTATATATTTAATTTGCATCTAGGATCTCTTACTACTGGTTTCTCATATTGTTTTGATTTAGTTAATGGTTTTTCATATACATGGTTAGTTCTGTAGTCTGCTCTTTCACCAGAGCATAGGGAGTTTCCTCTACCTCCTGCTGGCATTAGTGGCAACAAGCCTAGGGCGGTAGCCTGGCTGAGCTTAAAAAATAATGTATTTGATGGCACGTTGTTACACTGTAGTAACACCCGAGTACCTCGATATTGGGCCAAAGTGCTGCTGTGGTAGGTATTAAAATCAACAGAACTGGTTTGAAAGTTAATAGGAATAGAAAACAGGAGGGAACAGCTGGATGAGGGCTGATGGGGAGCACCTGAGATTAATGAAAGGGTCCTGATTAGTGTGATAGGCAGCTCTTGGACTGCACCAGCAGCCTGCTTGTTGTGAAGCACTTTGTGTGTGGGTTCTTTACTGGGAATTTCTCTGGGGGTAGAAAACAAATAAAAAAAAATACTCTAAGGTGATGGAAGCCAGTAGTGTCTGTCCAGTTAACGTTATTAGAGACACCGTGGGGGTTGGCTGTGGCAGGCCCAGTATGACAGAGAAGGTTTTGTGCCTGA
Source organism: Limosa lapponica baueri (assembly GCA_002844005.1). Taxonomy (NCBI): domain Eukaryota; kingdom Metazoa; phylum Chordata; class Aves; order Charadriiformes; family Scolopacidae; genus Limosa; species Limosa lapponica. The sequence goes on along the minus strand of KZ506281.1, from coordinate 209,541 downwards.
TGCAAAGTGGATTACAGAAGTGGTGGTGATACAGTTGAAGAGAAATGAGACAGGGACATTGTTTTGCAGTGCTGATTTGAATGACTCTGAGTTGGCATTTTTCAAGCTGGCAAAGAGCAGCCTATGAACTTTAAGAAGATGATTCAATAAAATCTAATAGCTTGAGCTGATGATCTGTTGTATTGTAGGATGACAATTCGAACTAGTGATGGTCCTGTTCGTAAAATTTGTGTTTGGATTCAGTGCACCCTGTGCTTCACAGATGCTTCATTTTCATTTGAATCCATATATTTGTGATGACATGGGGCACTTGCAGAATCATGTGTAGATGGGAATTTCAATTTCTTTGTATTCTTTCTCTTCAAAGTCTGGATGTGTTTGTATCTAAATCTTCTAGTCATTGCCTTTTCCCCATCTTTGTTTGCTCTTATGCTGAACTGAAGTGCTGAAAACAGAAGTGCTGTTTCTAGCAAAAATCATGACAAGTTTTTACAAAGTTGTATCTGCAAGAAGTTTCTTCCTGTTATTTTGTTTAGTGCAAAGAAAGAAATTAATCCCGTGGTGACATATAATTTGTCCTCATTAGCAGGAAACAGGATTTATATAGGCTCAAAAGCTATTTGTTAGTCTAACACATCAGCCTAAAATTTTAGCCACCACTGATTGTGCATTGTTGACTTGACAGCAGAAGTAACCATAACTTAGACTTAATGAATGCTTTCATGCAGTATGCACAGTCCTCCAAGAGTCCTTATTTCATACTATTTAATGCTGTGCTGAACAGTTGAGTTTGATAAAGGCTGAAACAGTCAGAATTATGCTTTCATTTGAATTTTAATTTTTAAAGGGGGAAGGCAGATGGTATTGTTTTACAGAGAGAATAGCCCAGCATGTTCTGCCATACTAAAAGTCTCTTTGAGCCCATCTGATACTGGTCTCTGAGCTTTCTCTGCTGGTTTTCTTAGCTTACACACTGCCTTCAAATTGCATATATTAGTTTCCTATCAGAATAACTTACAGGGATGGAAATCAGCCGTGTCCTGTGAAGGTCACTGGAATCTTGGTGATGAAGAATTCATTCCCAAGTAGGCAGTTTCTGAATAGCATTGATGCTCTCTTGGTGCCAAAGACTTAACTTTACAAATGGACATGAGTTCAAAAGGCAAATACTCACTCAAAGCAATAGGCGTGTCTTTGGAAGTACAGTCTCCTTATCTAGTGTCCAGGAACAAATTATATTTAAATTGTTCCCGCTGTAGGTTGATAACTTGTCTCTACGGTTCATACACGGAGGCCTGAGTTCCTCTTAGTTCCATTTATTCTTGCATGAAAATTCATGAGCATGCCCCCAAGTAAAACAGAACAATCCAATAATTCCTCTTTTCTTTGATAACTTTCCTCAAATTCTTCTCACAGGGCACCTGCCAAAGAGGTCCCTTGCTTCAGTGTCTGCAATGGATGCCAGTCTGCCTTTTATAGATATCTCTTCTGGTTTATTTTACCCTTCATAAGAGGATGTCATCTGACTCTTCATACCTGTGATTTCCTGGTTTAAACATCTGTTTTAAAACCTGTTTTAATCTCAGTATAGGTTTGCCTCAAAATAGACAAAACTGTTCTCTGATAAATCTTTCCTGATGTTTCCACATTCTTGCCTCTTGCCAAAAGCTTAGGTAGCAGTATCTGTTGTTATTTGCTCAGCTCAACCTCCTAGATAAATGTTCAAAGCTTTTAATGGTGACATGATACTGTTTGAACAGTATCATTTAAAAATAAAAAAATAATAATAGTTTGTTTTTATGTTTGGTTAATTCTGTGCAAGTAGATAGAAGAGAAGACAAACTTAGATCTGATTCAGAAGTGTTGGCTACCATCACTGGCTCTGGGGCAGAACTGCATGGATTCAAAATCTCATTCCTTTCAATACTAGCAACAGTGGTAAAGAATCAGATATTTGAAACTGAAGTCACATTTTAAAAATTATTGGGAAGAGCTGATGGGCAGTCAGTAGTGGACCCAGCTATGCTGGGAAGAGAGCATGCAAGTGGAAAGTGGATTGCGAGCAGGCCAGTAACTTAATTCTCTCTGACTGACAGGAGGAGTGGGTGAGAAAGAGATCTAGGAAAACAAAGCTGGAGCATGGAGACCAGCTTTCAACCTGCAGGAGTGATTCAAGTACTGCTGTGTGCATTCCTGGGAGGTGCTTGGAGATCTTAGAGTAGACTAGAGAGTGATGGATATACCAAAACAGTAGACAACTTGTTAGAAGGTTTTTCCTAACGCTTAATTCTTCCTTGGTGAGGAACTACAGATCACTGCATGCCCTCTTGAGGGATCTAGTGGTGGGAGTAGTTATGAGCAAGGAGCAGCAATAATGAAAGGAAATCCTTTCTGGCATCTATTGGATCTGGACTGTAGTTAACCCAGGAAAAATACAAGGGCAGGAGAAAAGGATAGAGTTTAACTAGTATTCCCAAATTTCTTATGTCGTAAACACCAATAAACCTGCTGGTGTTCACATGCCAATTTCAGTACAATAAAGTAACATTCAGCATAAGAAACAGCATTAGGTAGTCAACACTTTTTTATTTTTATAACTGCTACTGGATATTGTGAGCATCACTGATGTGAATGTTTTGTTACTCAGGAATTTTTGTGAGTTGAACTCCCTGTTGGAAGCCGAGTAATACAGATGTTGGCTGTATTCAGTGATGTGAGATTTATTTAAATGTACACCTTGTTCCTGAGACAGAAAGGGTCTTAACGTTAAATGTATCATGTCTCCCAGTGTTTCCAATGTACATCTCAACTTCTGCTTCAACTGCTGACTCCTGTGATAGAGATTAAGGTGGAGAGAGAACCTCCTATGCTTTGGGATAGCTGTCCTTCTCTTTTTGCTGCTCTTCAGAAGGAAACTTCACTGGAAAAGTTAACAAAGGCATAACCCATCTCCAAATCAAAAAGTATACCTATCCTGTAAAGAAGTGTTAAATTATGTGTAACAGTGCCACCTGCTGAATCCCATCCTAACACCTTTCTTCTCAAAGGGAATCTGTGTCTTAATGAAATGGAGTTGGTCTTGATTAAGGCATAGGCATACACCCTGGCTATTTCTCATGTAGAACACAAGGTACAGCAGGGTTTAAAATACTAAACGAAATACTCCTCTTTGGGGCATAAGGTTGATTTGATTGAGTGTATCATCATGCAAATGCAAAATATAGTCCTTAGAAATCATACCAAAAATGATTTTGGCTGCTGTTCAATAGGCCTGATGCATTTTCCACGATTATTAGGACGGAGATGTACAAAAATAAATTTGAATTGCACTTCTAGTAGTAACTTGTCTAGAAGGTGCTGATGTTCTAAAGCTGCAAACAAAGCGAAATTCCCTGCTGAATTTGTGAATGTAGAAAAATTTGTTTCTACCAAGAACACTGTCAAATAAGTCTAAAATGACTGAGACAGGCAGTCGTTTTGTGGAAGTGAGTGAATGCCTTTACTGCATTCAGCAGTTTGATACAACAGCCCCCGTGCTGCCTAAAAATACTTAACGTTTTTTGAAGCCATTATGGGCTGAATTTTGCCTGCCTCATTAATATTTATTTCTGTCTATAAATGATCCTGTCCATTTTAATGGAACGCTGATGCAGGACAGCGCTGTTGAGAGTCTGTGTAGCTGAACTGGGCTCCTACTCTGAAGGACCATCCTATGTGAAGGCAGACATTGGTGAACCAGCAGATGGTGATTTGGGTAACCTCAATGATGCCACCTGGGTTAGGCCCATATATGCCGTCCTGGATCACTTGTATGTTACATGATATGATGCAGAAAACAGTCTGATGTGGAAAGACCTTATTGTTGTGTTTAAATCCTATACGTGCCCCATTTTCTGCCTGGTGCAAGGTTACCCTGAAGTGGCTGGTTTGTCTGATTTCAGGTGACAATCTTCTTCTACATGCACAGTTTTGCAAATGCTGAGACCAGTGTCTACTCTGGTCACAAGTATAGCTCTGACATCTTTGGGAACTAAATCTAACTTGTAAAACTGTAATTTACTATGTGTTTCTGATACCAGTTGGCAGGAAATTTTATGCCAAAGAGGGCTTGCTATGAAGCTGTCTTTATTAGGGAAGTAGAAGAGAAAAGAATGAAGTAGATAGGTCTCGTATAACAGAACCAGCAGTAAAATGCAGGATGCGTACCTCCCCTTTCCCATATCCCTACATCCCTCTAAAGAATGAAAGAAAAGCTCCCAGTGCATGGCAGAGATTGCTTTGTTTATTTAGAAAACTAAATTTGCATATTTTTGGCACTAAATAGAGAAAAGCTGGTCCTTAAGTGTCTGTCATAACTAAAATGCATGGGTATTTTTCTTCTGGCTGCCCCCTGGGACTGACATTAGGGCTGTGAGTGTATAAACAGAGAGATGCATTCTTGTGTTTCCATTTCCAGTGTGAGCTCAGTGGTATCAGCCTCAGTGTTTCTAAGCGAGGGAAAAGGGATGTTGACAGGCATGTAAATGAAGCTGGACACATGCTTAACAAAAAGCGACAGCAAAGTAAAACCAGTGACTTTGTTCCATCAAAAGATACAAATTTCCCATCCTCCAGCATAACATTCAAAGTGCCAGCATTCTCTGAGCTGTTTTCACAGAGGATGTTCTCTAATGGTCAATTTGTTTAAAGGGAAAAAGGATGGCATTGCAAATGCAGCAAATAAAATCTAGCAATGCTGCAGCATGAAATTCTAGCAGATATCCTAGTGCTGGAGTCAGACTTTTGAAAAACAGCCATTCGTACTGGCTCTGGATGGCAGCAGTGGCACAGAACAGAGAACCTGTTTTCTTCCATCAAGGAGTGCGGACTGAGATGGAAATACTCTTGTATTTTGGCACCTGTGCTCAATAACTGTGTGCTGAAATATCTGATAAAAGCTTCAGAGGCATCTTAAGAACCCTGTACCATGAAAAAAAATACTGTTGGCTTCAGCTTGGGCTCGGCTCAAAACTCTAGATGAATGCAAAAGATTTTTGTATCTTCATTATGACAAAGATTGTCCCTAGTATCTCTGCAATCACTGCAATAAAGCCATAAGCTTCTGTGAATGTAATAGTCACATTAGCATGTTAAACTATTTTTTAAACTCAGACTGATTCCAGTGGCTTTCTCAGACAAACCTTTTACCTACACCTCTCTCAAAAGGAGCTCTGGAGTCTGTACTGAGCAGTAATCATGTTAATCAAACTGCTCACAGCAATACAAGGATCGTTGCTCATCTAAAGAATTGGGCAACACAGTTTCTATAGCCCTTTTTTTTTATCACAAAATAGTCATCCTGGGTGAGAATTGGAGAGTAGGACTGAGCAGTAGATCAGCACAGCATCCTCTAGATTTAATTGTAAGGAGAAGAATTTTCTAAAGGTATGTTGATGAGTATGTGGGGGGCATTGCTGTGTGAGACCTGGTTGGTTTCTTGCCTGGTAGTTCCCTGGGACAATAAAAGAGGCCAGGGTATTCTGTAAGAGAGAAGGAAGGGTCCTGTTAATTGTGTTCTGAACATGATGACTACAAGGATACCAGGATTTGGGCAAAGCAGAACAGAGAGGAGGGGGAGAGAACAACTTCATCTGCACCTTCCCATTAAGGAGATTCCCAGAACCTGTTAAGCAAAGAGTACCCCTGAGCTGCTGTTAACCCTTGGCAGCTTCTGCCTATTTTCTGTGAGTTAGAATGAGGGAGCAGTTGCTTTGGCAGGAGAAACAAGGGCTGAGAAGACCTAGGGTGAAGCCCAGGGAACAGCGAACCAAAGGTTGAGGCCCAAGTGCTCTCTATTCTGAGATACCAATAAAACCACACTCTGGGAAAATGGTGAGCTGATGTCTATTAAGAGGTCCCTACCTGAGGTAGTAGATCTAAAGAAACTATTTACAATGATGAAGCCTGTCCTTATCCTGTAAGCAAAAGCATTTTGTGTGTTGCTGTTGCTTGACAATCTCCGTTGGAAGCAGGAAGGACAAACCAGTCCTGTTTGATGAATTTGACATATGCATGATGAAGAATGAATGGTTGGAATCCACTGGAATCCTTCAGTAGTGCTGGCATGAGTCCAACAGCACAGGGCTCAGCAGCAGTGTAAAAACCCTTTAAAAATAACTTCAAATCTCTTCACTAGGCATACTTTTCTTGGGAACACTTCTGGAAGAAGCAAATGCTATGCTACTCAGGATAAAAAGTTGAAATTCTTCCCTCTCTGCTGCCGAACAGCTCCTTCTTCTGGCTCTGCTAAATCATTAGCTGTTGGGTCTTAAATCTGCCCTGTCTGCTGAGGGGGAAAATTCCATGTTCTACAGAGAGAAGGACTTATTTCTTTGATAGATTTACTAGGGATGAGGGAGAAACTTACAACAGATTTGAGGCTTTAAAACTAGCCATGGACAGGATATAGGTGATGTCAGTTACGTAGCTTTTCTTAATACAGGTACTGAGCAAAGAGGGATGAGGTGGCGTAGGAGCAAGACACTATGGATGGGATCATGAGGTTAAGACTATGTTTTCAACCCTTGCCATTTATTGAGCTATTTGAACTCTGGCTTGACCTTGAGTACTTTGCAAAGCTGGTATCATGTTTGGAACTGGACAATATTTTATGCATTTGGTAGATGTACTTGGGGAGAGTGGAACTTACAGTGACAGACAAATTGCAAATCCATCAGTTTGCATTAAATGGGTTTTTTTGAGGGGAAAATTAAATGAAATTTTGGGTGAATATTTCTCTTATAATTAGAAAAATCTAATCTTTAAGAAAATTGCCAAGAAAATAAGTGGAAAATTACTATTACTGCAGTGTAGAGAAAATTCCTTGATTTTTTTTTTTTTTTTGATACATTGCTTAAGGATAGGAAACAAAGGTCCCAGCTGGTCCCATGGCACCCTGAGATGGGGATGTGTACTGGGAGACTGTTCCTTCCTGGAGGAACTCCTGATGAAGCCAACAAGAGATGGGGAAAGGAAGGGCACTGGCTGGGGAGGTTGCTGGCCCTGTGTCACAGAGCTGGTCAGTGTTAGGGTTAGGAAGAAATGTACATCCTTATTTTTAAGGTCTGATAGCTCATCCTTCTGTGTATAAAGACAAACTGCCTTATACTCCTGTGTTGATGCCCATCTCTATTTTCAGTTCTCCTCTCCTGGCTAGGTGAAAAGCATTCTTTGTAGCTTTTGGTTTCTGGACCAGTCTTATCTACTTGCTCCCCAGGGCTTCCCAGGTCTCCTTACATTTCGATTCATCAGACTCTGCTCTGTATTTATAAGCTGTACACCCAGTTTGGTAAAGCACTTGAAGAGCCAGTGCCTTATGAACTAAGTCCAGGTCCCAGCCAGACTCTTGTGGGAACGTTGCTGAAGCTGGAGGCAGTTAAGTGCACACAGAGTGCAGAGGTCCAGTGTGCAGAGCTGAATTTTGGGTTATCATCTAACTGGAAGAAGGAGAGCTTTCTCTCTTGAGCTGGGACAGTTGTTCATCTCAAGCATTTGGGGCTATACCTTGGGCAGGCTGCTCTTGCTCATCAGTAACAAGGGAGGAACGAATTCTGCCTTGCTTCTGTTCTTATTGTCCTCAGCTATTGTGGTGCAGGGACTGGCCCTTTTCCGCTGTGCAGACCCAGAGTGAGGGGGCAGAGTTATTGAACAGGCAGGACAACACTTCAGAGGAACGGCTAGGCGTGTTGTTGCTGCCTTGGGGTAAGGAATGGGTTTAATGACCCTGGAGCCTTTCGTTACGTGATTTTTAGGTTGGGGCTAAAATTTACAGTGGGTTTGTTGTTCTCTCATGTTGTCTAGCAGTATCTAGGTTTTTCTTTATTGTGTGAAAAGCTTTCTGAAGGCACCAGCAGTGCTGTCCATGAGTTATTCTTGGCTTTTGCGCATAGACCGTGATTTGTATTTGTTCTCTTTAGCAGCAATGAGAATAACCCACAGCAGCCATGGGGATGTGCTGGTCATTCACCTTTATGATCTTTTGTCAAAATATATTTAGTGAGAACAGTGGGGTGAGAGGAGAACATTAGGGGCCTTCCAGCAGGTTAGTGTCAAAGGGGAGAGAGACCATTGCTAAAGTCCTCTATCATAGTCAGTGTAAATGGGAGAAAGAACAGCCTACCAAGAAACTGTTGTATTAGACCTCAAGAGCTGAGTTCTGAGACTCTGCAAAATTCTCTTACTGAATTGATAAAATAGTAAATGAAAAGGGAAGCAAAATTTTATTGAAATTAACATAAAGTCCCTTTAATCATCAAGCTTAATCCTCAGTAGAAAAAGACTCCAAAATTGATTTAAAATCTCGGTACAACCATCCTCTCTAACGTGAAGCAGGGATCCAAGTAAATGAATGATTTGCTTAAAAAATTCTGACTAATCTTGAGAACATTAAAATTAATATAAATGTGTGATCTCAAGTTCTATCCATTTTTGGATCCCATTTCAGTAAGTACATATAATTTGGAATGGGACCTAAGCCATTTTGTGTGTAAGTGTACAGGGAATGCATTCCAGTATCTTTAATCAGAATGTAAAAGGGAGATCAGCTTCACTGTTTCACATAAGGTATGGAAATATCATCCTAGATGAACTGGAATAGAAATAAAACTATGTAGTAGTTTGGAAAATGCAGCAACTTTCTTGGAGGGTATGGAATCATTTAATCAGCTGGTTTTGTGGGGAAAAAACACATAAGGTTATAAGAGCTTCTGGCCCTGTGTGTTAGTGTTGTAACATTTGCAAATTGCCGTGTCTGAAGTTTTATCAAGGAACCGTGCTATGGATTCCAGGATCTGTTGGGATAAGAGAGATCACCTCCCTATGTTCTTGGCTTTGTGGAGGACTCTCTTTTCTGCCTGCTCCCTCCAGTGAGGGGCTTTTTGGATAATCACTCGCTTCTGCTAAGGAATTTTGAGGGAAGGAGATCTGAGCCATAATCTTTGAGTGCTATATAGCATTCAAAGTCCAATTTATTTTATATTCTGCCGGAAAAAGTAAGTAAACTGCTCAGTTTAGAGATGCTATTGTATTTCTTTCTGAACCTGGAGTTTAATCTGTTATGGATACTTATTAAGGTACTGTCATCGTAGGGTTAAAGGTGATATGGGGGCACTATATCATCTTAAATATTAAGCAAATTCTGTATTAACAGAGATCATAACCTTTCACTGGCATGGCTGTGCTTTCAGCCCAGTGATTTTAGTAAGACTGAAGTGTTTAGCGTTTGGAAAAAGCAGATGTGTGTCGCAGGCAGAGAAAGAGGGCTATGCCTCCCACCTACGCCTGCAGTACCCAGCAACACAGGGGTGCCTGAGGAGGAAAATTCTCTTCACCATGTCCTACATATTACAGCTGATCTCTGGTGCTTCAGGGCTGGAGGTACAGGAATCTTAAGAACTCAAGTACATCTGCTCAATTGGGAAGAAAATAAATTCTTCGTTAACTCTGGTAGGTGATCAGATAAGCCCCTGAAACAAAAGCTGATTACAGCCATTTTTCAAACATTGAGCTGAGTTCTGAGGAAAATAAAGGGCTGCTCTTGCTTGCTGTGCCTTGTGGATAAAGGGACTGACCAGAACCATTCACAGATCTGCTCTTTCTCTTCTGTTTCTGGGAGTAGTGGTTCAGGCCATGTTCTTTAGTGAGACCTCTGGTGTTTTATGATGCCCTGCAATGGTGACTTGTACTGGTCCTGCCAAAGCTTCTCCCCTCTGCATACAACTTGCTAGCCTTCTGAGGCCAGAACCTGGGAACTCACGTTATACTATGTAGTTTTCCTGTAAATGACATTCTCTAGTGTATTGCTCTGCTTCTGGAGTTAGATGGGAAGCACAGTGAATAAAGCAGAAAGTGCTGCTTTTTTTTTTTTCTCCAGAATTAACTCTTTCGCTTTGTAAATGTACTTTTTTTTTAGAACAACAAACATATTAACATAGTGCTGTCACCTGAAGTAAGATTACTTCCTGAAGTTTGTAGGGGATTTTGCACATCCTTCTGCAAGTCTTAGAATTAGATATCTGCTAGGATGAGGGTAAGAGAGACAGCAAGACTAAATAGTGGAGAATCTTGCAGCATTTGGGGAAAGCCTGGAAGATTATACTGGGGGCCTTTGAGTCCGGAGACTGTTCAGAATCAGAGGAGCAGAGAGGGTATTTAAAATCATTATTGTCCCTTTGTCTGTCCAGGCTGCAAGCTGTGGATGGGTTTGATCGAAGAATGCGTGATAGTGTTTATTGCAGGGGAATCATACAGGTTGCGGTGAATGAATATGCCATACTCAAGAAAGATACTAGGCCAGCTGTCTGGGGGGAGAGACCATCCTTTCTTTGCAGCACAGATACAGCCGAGCTCTTGCGATGCCAGCTTCCCCATAATACCCAGTGACCAATTATATTGCTGCTAAAGCAAGCTACAGTAAAATCAGTGTCACACTTAAATTGCTGTAACAAAAATGTGCGGTCAACTGTATCAGAAACCTTTGGTAGATCAATAAATAAGGCTCCATAAATGTGGCTGATATCCAGAGAAATCATAGTATCATTCCCAATGCATACAGCTATACTGCAGTAGTTAGTCTGAACGTGGTCCTGCATCCAGAATGAACAGCAGTTGCTTAACTGGTGTATAAATCTGCTGTGCACACATGGCTGTGTGGGTGACTCTTAAATGAAGGATGGCCAGGGTACATTTGAGCTTTTGTGCAATTTTGTGAGCCTGGAAGATGACTGCTTGCTGGGTAGCTTCTGCCTGAATCAGGCTGAGGGTAGAATGCGTGCTTCCATGACTGATGAGATGCAGAATGTGAGTAACTGCCACGTATGAAGGGCTCGCACACAGCAGCTCCCTCTGTTTGTGTTACAGCACCAACTCACCCAGACCAGACCAGCAGGATTTTCCAAGTATTGTTTCTTTTCTGAAATGCTGCTTCCTGCCCCATAAATTACTTAGTTATACTTAAGAAGGTTTTGACTGATTCTAATGTAGAGATTGAAGTTAAGTAATGTGCTATGAACTCATAATCACTGGCAGTTAGGCTGAATTGTTTATCAGACACATTTATAATCCTGCTCTCATGACATTTTTTCATTACTGGGTAACTTTTTGAGGGGGATGAGTTTAGTTATTAATCATTATTATGAAGAATTAGAAGTGATGTGTACCGGTTGCAATTCTGACTTTGTAAAATCAGTTAAGAGTTCCAGACTAAGATGGAGTCCTGCTGTAGTTAATGACAATTTAAGATATCTCCCATTGATTTTGTGAAGCTGGGGCTCTGCTGAAGGGATCCCACCCAGTATTTTCATTATCTATGAATTTGCAGCAGTATGTTCTCTCCCTGTCCTTGTGCCTGGTTCACATTGCGTAGACATTGGTCACAACTGTGGTTATAGTGTCAGTTTTTTTATCAGAGTCCATGGGCGTGTATACTCTGACTTAATACTTATATTGGCTTGAATGACACGTGCCATTTATTGAGCTGGGAACTTCTAGACCTCCCTTTTCCTGGCTTTTATATCCTCTTTAGGATGTGCAAGGGTAAATTCTTAGTCACCGCATATCCAGTGTAAGCTGCAGCTACCTGGGCATTGTGAAACAACAGATGTAGGTAAGCTCCACAAATTTGATATAATGTTTTTATACCATCTACCTTCTTAATGCTGACGCTTCCCACCTAATGAAATATATTCAGATCTGGGCAGAATGGTGTCTTGCCTGGCATATTCTAGCTCCAGAACATGGGGCAAAGGACAGGCAGAGTCTGAGATCAGCAGCTGGAGCCAAGCTTGTACATGTGATATTTAACCTTCCGATGACTGGCAAGGACTGGGGTGTATGGTGACAGAAAATGGGTGAGTGGTAAATCCAGTAAATGGATTTAGTATGTATGTGGAAAATGTTTGCATGGGTCATTTAACACTACCATTACCCAAATTTGTCCTGGCCAGGGGCCTGCCACTGAAGCAATTAATTGAATGAGATGGGCATGGTAACGTGGATCCTTGCTGTTCTTAGCTAGAGCTGAGTATGTACATGCAACAAATAAATTGCTGGTGACTGGCAGGGATTGTAGTAAAAGGTGGCATGCCCCCTAGCCAGAGGCATGCTTTGGAGGCAATTAATCGAATGAGTTGGGCAAAGATATGTGATGACACCTGTCACAAATAGCACTGGAAGTACACATGCAATTAATGATCTTGATGAAAGGAAGAAGAGATAATTTAAAGGAAGGTATTCTCTAAAGAGCTAGTAACTGTGAGTAGAAAATTTCTGCCTTAGCTACAAAGGAGTCCCAGTGTTTTCAAAGGTATGGTGCCTGTGTGTTTCCAGGTAGTATAAGTGTATGCGTGTATGACGAAGGAAAAGAGAATTTTCAGTGTCCCAAAATTCCCTCAGCTTGAAAGTCCTTTGTACAAACAATGTGCATGCACGTGCTCAAGTATTGTAACTCATCAGCCAAATTTAATATAAAGATAGCAGAAGTACCCAAATGTTGTAGATTGCTCTTATAAACATCTTTGCTATCAGGTATTAGCTAATGTAATCTAAGAGTCTGAAAATGGACATTCCTCTATTGACAGCAGTTGTAATTTTAAAGCTTTCTAGGCCATGACACCTTTTTACAATCTAAATGAATATTGATCTGAGCATACTTTCACCAAATTTATACTGGATTGCACCTTTGCATGGAAAGCGTGCATTTCTAATGGTGATCTTGAGATTAAAAAAAAAAATTGTAGCAATAAATTTGTCTTCCACAGAGATACCTAGCTCATCAGCTGTTTTTTTTCTCTTGTTCCCTCTCCCCTCTGCCCCTTTCCTGCAGAAAATCTCACTTATTGTTCCACCCTGAAACTACTTCACCATCATAAGCATCTCCTTGAGTCACTACTGCCTTAACCAAAACGCCAACACTTAAGTATTGTGGCTGATGATGTGTTGAGTCTTGCCTGCATGTCCTAATACAAGATTAAGACTCCATTATTTCAGGATTTTCATCTAAAGATGACAACCCTCATACAGAATATTGACAGTCTTGGTTTGTGTTATTTGTCTGGTTCTCTTTCATGCTGGAGAACTAGTCTGTCCCTCTTGTAGAACTTCTTTTTGCAGTGGATGCATCATAAGGTGGTTTTTGTCCTGTCCATCAAAATGAGCTATTTGGGAATGTTGTCCTTATGTTTGTCTTCTACTGCAGTAGCATTGCAGGTATTGCTCATTGATGAAAGTATCACTAATACAAACTCCTGAAGATTTCCGTAGTCAGATTTTTTTTTTTTTTTAATTCTTTTCCTAAGTGTCCATACCTTGCTGACTTGAGATGGACAGGAATTGGTACTTAGCCTTTATAGATATGTTTGTCATCAATTATCTTCCTCCAGTTGAAGAAGCATTTAAGATATTCTTTTTTTCCAGACTTGTCATGGCAACTCGCAGACTTTTAGGATAAAGCAAAAAGATAATGTTAGCTTAAATGATTGGCAAAATGGTTGACAAGCACAATGGGAGATGATCTTTAGTATGTACATTAACAGCTTGCCGTTTCAGAGAACTCCTTTTAGTTGAATTGAGTGGCACTTTTGTTCTCTTTGCAGAGTTTCATTCCCGCAGCAGGGAGAGTGCAAGAAAAGGAAGAGCAGGACCCTACAGATGACAGAGTCTGATCAGTTAATTTCAACAGCAACTTAAAAGGAATCTTTTCATCTACTCATAATCCTCTGTCCATCGCTTGCAGGGTCCCAAAGAAAGGAAGAGAGCATGAGAGCATGGTACCCTGAGGCCCCCATCACTCCCACAAGGTCAAACACATTATCTGCTCTATTGCCACATCTGAACTATGGCTATAGAGAAAAAGATGAGGAGAAATCTGTTAATTTTTTCTTCCCATCCTAAGTGAAACATAAAAGCAGCAGCAGAAAAATCTTAAGGAGAAACAGGATGATAATACAGAGATTCTTTTGCACAGAACAAAAACATCCCATATTTAACGTGTTCACAGGCATAGAAGCGATTGTGGGCTGTTTATCAGTCCTTCCATTAGTCTGCTGGAGCCTGGAGATACGAGGTAACTGCTTGAGCTGTGTCAGTGTTTTGAGTTTAAAAAGAATGAATGCATTGCTGTCAAATGAACCTTCCTTATTTTTTAACCCTGCTATATTATTCATGTGCAAACAAAACAAGAAGACAACTGGATGTGAATGAGAAATTAACTCAAAAATAAAATCATCTGGCTGAGCACAGAGACCATACCTGCAAAAATATGAACAAAGATAGAGAGATGACATCTTAAGTGTATAGAGCTGAAGCAGTGTCACATGAACAAGGATGTGGGCTTGATGGCTTGAGATCTCTTCTTCCTGCTGTAATTTCTATAAGAGCCTTTGTATGGCTTGTCTTGGGGTCTGCAGCTCTTACAGGCTGCTGTAACAGTGGATGCAAAATAGGGCTACAACAGAATTCAGTGATATTTACTTGTTTCTACTATGAACCCATAAAGAGGGGAAAGGATTAAAAAAAAAAAAATTCTTCAAACATTGACTCTACTCCACAGGGGCTAGGCAGTAGTCAGGAGACCAAACCGTATCAAGGTTGCATGCTGTCCTGTGAGACTGATCTGACTGGCTGTGTTCCCGTATTAACGTCTCTGCCTCCTTTAACTGTCCTCTTGGAAGTTCCAGAGCACAGCAAAGGGGCACTTCTCCATGGTCAGGTCTCTGCAAAACCTCCCAGGCTGCCCTGATCAAGCAGAGCTGCAGATCAAAATAACAGGACAGAGACTGGAGTCGGGAGAGTGTGACGGAGACAAGAGTTTTTTCCGGAGAGCACCTTGAAGAGAAGATTCAGATTGGGATCACATTCCTTGTAGATTCCTGGCCTGGCTTGTTCGGTATGTCTTTCAATATGCAGGTGTTAATTAAATCAGTTTAATTCCATTCATTACATCTCTATCGAAATTGGTCCAATATACTCTAATAACACTCAGCCCACTAATTATTTTCCACTGGAAATAGAGATGGGTCAGTCTGAACCTATAGAACTTTATTATTGATTACCTGGAAGCTAGATTGATGGTCTTGGTTAGTTCTTAATGAATTAATCTGCATTGGTGATGAGAAAAAGTAGAAATAGTTTTGATTTTAGTGTTGCTGAAGCTGGGTACATGCCTTAAATATTGCAAACCAGCAACAGATGAATGAGAAGTCTCCAGCTCAGTAGAGTTCACCACAGGCTTCAGAATACTAATTTTGTTGTTCTTCATTTTGCTTTTGCTTAGAATTGAGCCGGAGTCTACTAGCACATTGTTTTCTTTCATCTCTAACCCCCAAATGGCTCAATTTCGCTTTTATAGTAAAGGAGAAATCAGAGCTGGAATTTGGGCTTCCTACTTGTGAGCCATATTTGATTTTGCTGTAAATCGACATGACTACTTGTTGGCAAAGAGGTAGGATTTTGTACCAACTTAATGTACCCTGTTAGAAAATGGCATAAATAAACCAGAGTTCTTGGAGGAGTACCTCTAGAGCTACAAATAATCTCAGTAAAATTTGGAAAACTCCTAATTTCACAATGCTGCTATTTTCCATTAAAAAGCAATAATTCTTCTCACTTTGTAGTAGAGAAGAACTACTCACTGATAGTTCTCTACCAGAAGTTATAAGCACTCATCTTAAAAGGCATTTCGTAGAGTGTACATGTATGTACACACGCACACAGATGTATACCTTTGTGCACAGCTAGATTTTGAATTTAGGTTTTAGAGGCTTATTAAAGCGACGTGTGATGTTGCCTACTGCTTTACAGGAGCCCTTGGTGAAAAAGATATGAGGATACTGACTGTAAAACCATCATGTTACAAACATTAGTTAATGCTTCTATCAGTTAGTTCTCTCTGGTGTGCAGTAGTCTCACACCAGAAGGCATTAATCTTACACTGGCTGATATACAGAAACGCAGCATTGCTCTTCTGTTAAATCAAAGTGGTGCTCAGTCCTTTGCAGAAGTGCATTCCAGCCATGGCAGTAGCAGCTCTGCCTTTTTGGCAACATGCTAAGCTGTTGCCTTCTTGGGAAAGATTTTGACTTTTTTTTTTTTTTTTTTTTACTAGTGTACATAAATCTTTGGCTTTCAACACTGGAAAATAGCACAGGTCACCAGCACCCATCAAGGACCGAAAATCTCCAATAATAGTCCCCCAAACCAAAAGTACTGGAGGGTATCTAGCTGTATTAAATAGTAAAAAGCAAGAGTAAAAGCCACAACTCTGTGCTGAAAGTCCGGTTCTGTTCTTGCTCCCCTAGATCACTGCATTGTAAAGCTGAATTAGTCAGAGTATTAGTCGGAAGTATTGGAGAAATGCCAGGTAATCATTAGGGTCTGGCAGATTCTGATCCACAGCTTTGCTGCAGCGGTGGAAGTTCTTGGGACATCAGTCTCCTGTTGCTTTAATCATCCCAGATTGTGTATTTATCGGAGACAACGTCTGTAGCAGCCACCTTCTCAGTGATTTAAGGCTGATCCCTGTTCCTTGCTCCTTTCTGAGAGGGACAATTTGGGTATCAACATTCTGATGCAGGTTGAAGGCCGTGAGACCTAAGGTGTCCTAAATGCTTCTGGCAACCCAGAGTGAGGTGCCTAATCCTTCCAGAGGTACAGGGATTAAGTCATATCAATACTGTCAGTGCTGCTTTATGGGTTGGTGTGTATAGTTTCCTGCCTAACGGGCTGGCAGCTCTGAATCCTGTTCTTAAATGCTTCTCCCCATCCAGGAAACTGGAAGATCTGGATATGGTCGCTTGTGTGGGGATTTAGGTCCCTTTCTAAATATAATTCCAAGTCCCAACAAATTGTAAGAAAGCTATTGCATGAGAGAAGGTTGAAGTGTACCAGGAGCAGATTGAAGATAATTTGGATGACTCTTATGTTGCAGAAAGTCATTCTAAAAGACCAAAGTGATTCCTTTTGGCTTTAACGTGATAGTGGCAGGTTTGTCATAGGTGCCATGACTTCAGTGGGAATATAGCAAGGTGTGTATCTGGGAATCTGAAGATTCATCCAACATCATAATAGCAACAGTCATGTGAAGACTTGTTTACCGCATCTCGCTTATTTTCAGCAGGGAGTCCTTCATACTCACTAAGTTTCATTTCTTGTAGTAGGCATGAGGTGAACATGGGGCAATGGATATAAAACTAATTTCTGTCATCAGTCGTGTGCCTTGTGCCATGGATCCAGCTGCAAACCTCAAGTCCTCCTTCTTTCTGTGGGTAGCTCATTGGATCTTTCTTGTGCCCCTCTAGGAAGAGGTGGCAGTGTTGTATGGAAGGTCAAGCTGCATAAGTATATACGTGTCCAGTGCTTTTAAGGCAAACCCTCCTTGCCAGAATAAATGCTGGTGCCATGCTCTGTGCCTTGCAATCTTAATGAATACCATGCAGAGGTAAGTAGCATTGCAGCACATCACTAATATGTAATACAGAATAAAGACACAAGTGGTTTTACTGGGTGTGCCATTAGTCCCTCTGCATCCACCCTGCTTGGGGCATTACAACTGATTAAAAACAAACAATAACCCCAAATAAACTTCCAATGAGTGAATAAAACTCTTCTAAATCCTTTTTTTTTTTTTTTTTAATGGGAGAACCCAGAACTGATCCCACAGGGGGAAGATTCTTCACATTCCTCTTCAGAGTTTCGGTTTTACTAAAACTGGCATATTTCATTTGGTGTAGTTATGGATTGTTTTATGGCTGTTTTTAAAGAACAAAAGTTTGAATTTTTTTGGTGAGAATGGTCAGATTTTGACCTGGGACATCTTGCATTTGTGTTTCCTCCATGGTGCCTACGGGACAAGTTGTTGTCTCTTTCCACTAGCTCAGACGTGTTTGACAGAAAAGACAAGTAGAGTGTATGTGGAGAAAGGCAGCGAGAGCTGGCAGAAGGGGGGAGAGATGCCATTAACTATGGGCAGGCAACAGTTTTCAGCATGCTCTTGCACAGACCCAGGCTGAGGTGAGAGGTTCCATGCAGCAACTGGTGGGGCAGTTTGTGGGAGTTCAACTTCACAGGAGTCAGCTAAAGAATTGCATCTAGAATTGCTCTTCGTTGTCCTACCCCACGGCCTCTGCGAGCTCACAGCTCTGCTTTGGTATCCAGGAAAGTCTAATCCTTTGTAGCAGTTTATATGTGTCCGTGTACATATCTGTATCTACCTGTATCTGTATCTCCTTTTGTGGTTCTAACTCCTTTCTGCTGGAACCCCCTGAGGGAGGTCTCCTTGGCTTGCTCATGTGCAGTTCCATTTTGATCTCAACCTTGGTTGCTTCCATAACTTGTAACTGCCAGACCCTTTTTGTTTGGTTTTCAGTTTTTGTTTGCCTTTGTTCTCTGGACTGTTTTCACTGTGGCAGCTTTAACATGCTTGCTATTAGGCTTTTATCTTCTTGAAATGTCAATCCCACTGTGTCATGTATTTTCTATTTTGTTTCACAGTTGTAAGGCCTTTGGAGCAGCTGATGATATTTATTCTGTTTACATGATACCTTGCACAAAGGGTTATTAACTTGATTAGCGTCTAAGTAGTATTATGGTCCCTGTGATATTTAATGTTAAATTATCATTGTGCATAAATCACTGGCTTGCCATTTACCTTTTTTTTTTTTTTTTGAGAATATATAGCTGCTATTGTGTCTGCTTTTCCAGGATTGGTAAATGCTTCAGCTAACTACGAATATATAGGCAGGATGTAAACTCGGTTGCCTCCTTCATGGTGCTGTTGTGCCCTATTTATTAATTGGGGCCTGCACAAAGCTGGGTTGCAACTCAAGTCACTTTCTCTCCTTTCCAAATTGAACCCATCTATTACGAATCACTGACCTTAGATGTAGTACTGAGTTCATTTGCCTGTCTATGAATTGTGCTACCGTTGCCATATTTATCTTTATATACTAGTGTTATATAAGATTGTATAAAAAGCATTCATGGAGTCAACCGCATTGTATTTCTAGCTTCGGTCCCGACAGCTTTTCATTGTTGTGCTCACAAAAGCTTTGCTGAGCGTGACCTCCCCTTTAGAAATCCTCTTGGACCATTCACTGTGCAGCCTGTCCAAGTAGTCTTCTGTTCCTTGCCTTATTGATGGGTTTAGGATCTTTGCCTGTGCCTAGAACTCTGCAGTTTTCTAGTTTGGCCCTTAATTCCTTTATAAGTGTGGATGCCATGTAAGCTTTCCTCAAATGCTTAGTCCCATTGAAAAATAATTGCAGTTTTCTAGGGTGGTATACAAACCATTGCTGTTAACAATAGTGAATACTACAAAGGCTTTGAGCTATATAATGCTATGGATTTTTTTCAGAGAAGTTCTTTTCACTGCAGATCCCACCCCAAGCTGAGTTTTCTGCAATTCGATGTGAGAGAAGACCTAAATGATTCTGTGAAATTCAGAGGTATTTGAGCTACTGCCAGTTTTGAAGGAGCAGGTGCCAAAAAGGGGTGCAATAGAAACCCTAAAGCACATAAAACTGTTTCCACAGTATTTTTTTAATCTCTCCTTGCTGTACTGTTCCAGATACAGAATGTCCTTTGTGACTCCTCACTGAATTTGTCCTCTTTGGCTGCTGTGATACGGTTCTCAGTTGCAAAAATCTGATGTGTTGCCCCACTAGTAGATACATATTTTGTTCCTGTGCAGTTTCCTATTCCTCCCTGCTGTTCAGTGAGGATAAAGGAATACTTTTTTACTCTAGCAGTACTAATTCTTTCTTCTGAACGCCTCTTTAAAACCTACAACTTTTCTCAAGGACAGTCCTACCCATTGGCAGCCCCATATATTGATGCTTCTCTGTTGGGACTTGGTTTTCATCTCCTGATGCTCTTCGTACTTACCTGAACCTTCTCTTGATATCTTGGGGAAAAAAACCACAAACCATTTGTATTGCCCTTGCATGCTTGGCACATGTCTTATTGCTTTAGATCTCTGGGATATCTAGTGTCCCACTAGCTGAAGGGCATGGAAAGCAGTACTTTGGGCTTTCTGTGGAAGGCTGGTATAGGAATGTGGAGCAGCATAATACTGAGAAGAATCCTTTGTTAAATTTCAACCAAGAGTTAACTGTCTCATATCGATTTGGTGCTGGTGGTGCTTCCCTTTCCCGCTGTGTTCCCTTGCTGCTTGTCCTCTGAGAGGTGGAATTTATCACCTCATAGGCAGATGGGGCATTTGGCAGAAGCGGGATCCAGATGTAAAGCTTTGGAAAGTTCCCAATAGCAGCATCTGGGCTTGGCTCTGGCTTATTGCCTGAATTCTTTGTGAACTCCGAACAGCTGGTCGTGGAACTGCCTCTGGGGTTATCTCTGGGGTGGTTGTTACAGATCTGGCTGTGAAATCATATTCTCCTGACATACCTCTCCACTCGGAGGAAATGTACCCATACGTTTACATGCAGGAATCTTTTTGTAGCTCGAACTTCAAATGTACTGTATAAAATATGAGCATGTATCTTTTTGTACCCACAAGACGACTAATCTGGAAACTGTGTGAGGAGGAAGCTTGTGTGTGTGCGTGCGTATTCATGTCAATGTATTTCCGTGTGTACGGAATGGTTAATTGTTAGCAGATTCTGTAGTGCTACGACTGCTTTGACTCCAAGTCAGTGGACATGTGCCAGCAGAATATTTGGCTAAATATCTCCAATCTCATGTAGCAGCAGAACACTGTAGGTTTTGGGCATGTTGCCTTCTGTCCATTTTACTTAAAACACAGCCTTGCGCAGTTGATTCGTGTTGCCTTCATTATGTGAAACTTACTCCTGTGCACAGGCCTGATAAAGACTAATTTTTCAGGTTTAAATGGTTCCTAATCCAGTGTCAGACCCTCTTTCCATTGGAGATACTTACTGCTAGATAGATTTCAGTGCAGTCAAAAGAAAACAAATGTATATTGAGTCGGTATTTTATAATGTTCAGCACAGCTGTCTATATCATGAATGGAAAATAGTCTGGCTTCTATTTATGGTAAATCACTGATTAGAATACACTTGAAATATTGGTAGGAAATACATATATTTTATATACGCATATATATATTTCAAATATTTTTTTTTATCCCTCTGTGTGTGTACTGAGATACATATTTCTCTATAATTAAATGGCCAGACTTTTGAATTTTGGCGCTTCAGGATATATGACAAAAAATAGTCTTCACTGACATATGTTGTCCTTTTTCTTAAATTGCCATAAACCATGATTTGGACTGACTTCCACTGGAGTGACTACTTATTAACATGTAACTAAAAAAGCCTGCATTTTGATCACATTCACTTCAAGATAGTAATTTTATTTTTTTTCCAGAAAATGCTATTGGAGTTTCTATAGTTGAGGATAACCCTTCATCTGTAGGTATTTTTGAACTTAATCCAGTATAAGACTGGTCTGAGGATGTCTGATATACGCACATTTTGAAACAGACGTTGTGTTTACAGTACCCAACACATATAAAAATATTTCAGAAACAAGTTGTTTGTGAAAACAGCAAATAAGACTTTGGGTGAATGTTTCTGCTGAAATATATCATGATAGTTAACATGTAGCTCATTGACTTCATCCTGATTTGCACGATTTACACAAGATTCTGCCTCCATGTTGGGAATAGTCCAGTGTAGCTGAAATCATGTATGGGATATACATGACTGTGTGGGTAGTATGTGTTGGAGTTTAAAACTGACTGACCACAGTGTTTCAGGCAAATAAAGGAAGAAGCCTTAGAATTTGACCTCTGTTTTGTGGAAATCTTCTTTTCCCATAGGCACTGTGAAAAGACTTTCTTTCTCTTGAAGAAAGGCTGAATGTTGAATTTGACTACTGCAATGCATATCTTTGGGTGCATCCATGCTGCTTTTATACATACATGGAAGACTAGAAGAATGGGGTAACTGGAGTGAAATGTGTTTGAAAATGGTAGGATTTTTACCACTAACTTCTCCTAAGTCATTGGTAAACGTTTTTCATTGGTATCTCTACTGAAAGTTGACTTAAATCAAGACTGGGTGAGTACACAAGGTGAACTGATCCATCTGACTTCACTTGGTACTCAAGCCACCAGGAATTTTGTTGTTGTTTTTTCTTCATGATAAACTGAAATATTAAAATGTTAAAGGCAAGATAAGAAATGCTTTTTGCCATGTTTCTCTTATTTCCTTAGATCAAAGGTGATTTTGAATACAAGAATGGGAAGCAACTCAATTTCTTGAGGTCATCTCTGCTGAAGTATGAGTCTCAATGTTTTAGTACTGCGTATGCTGGAGAAATGCTGTCACCTGAGATATTTTGTCTTTGACATCATAGGAGTAAGTAGTCTGTACAGTTGCTTGTAGTGCAGGTTCCCTGCCATCATCTCCTTTTGACAGCTCAGCTGTTATCAGAGATTTTTCTCAATCCAGGGGGAACACATCTGTTCTTCTCTCTCCTTTTAACATTGAAGATGCTGTTCTGACTGGCTCTCAGTTATCCGGGGGAGTTTGGTGCTTAAAGTCGGAGGTATCAGCACCAGGACTCATACCTTCTGCATGACCTCTGCCAGTCAGGTCAGGTTAGTGATTGCTGCATTACACACAGCAAGCACAGATTCTCCTGTTGTGGCTTCTCTCTCTTCGTAATTACTGAGATCCATCTCTTTCCATTACCTGGTATAGAAAGTGCAGTACACATGGAAAGGAAGGGTATTTATACCATGTGGAGCGGAGATAATGGGGAAATTATAAAGGAGGACAGAATTTTCTCTGTTTTAGAATACTTTTCTGCAATTTTTATATTCCTTTCGGTATAAAAAAAAAGCAATAGGATTTACTTTTTTTAATTTTAGAACTGTGGTAGGTGGTGGGAAATTACAGGATGATATAAAATCATTTTACTTCTCATGATGTAGTTTGGGGTTGTACTATATTCATTGCTCTCAAGTCTGTATGACGTGATTTACATGCGTAGAACCAGTGACCCTGAAAGGGCAATTCTTGAACTGATAGACCTAAATCTACACATAAGAGCTGGTTGGTGTAGTTTAGGACGGCTGCTGAGTAGTGAGTTGTGCTGATGTGCTAATCACCAATAGCTTCCTAAAAATCACTTGGTAGTTGGGACAACGTGTTAAAGGAAGTTTTAGGACCAGTAACCTTACGTACCTTACGTGCATACCTAAGTAGTCTTAGAATCATATAATGGTTAGAGTTGGAAGGGACCTTAGATCATCAAGTTCCAACCACCCTGCCATAGGTGGGGACACCTCCCACTAGAACAGGTCTTGTTTCATCAGATACAAGGTCTAAAAAGCACAGAGCAGAAATCTGTTGTGTACCTTTGAAACCCACAGCACTATCTGGACCCGCTTGGATTCTCACTCTCTATTACAGGAAAGGTGGGTTTTCTGGCAGCCTCTTGTGATGTTTTATAGAGAAAGTCTTAGAAACTATAGCAAAACCCTTGGCTGCTTAAGCTCAGACAGTAAATCTGTTCATGTGTGTGACGTCTGAGCTACTAACTGATAGACCTGCAACTACGACTGAATATAAGCCCAAAAGTATAATTTTCATATTATAATGCCATTTAGTCTGTTACTTGCAATCTGCCTTTTAAAAGCAGTTCTAGGTCACTGACCTGTTCATAATTTAAAATTTCAGAAGAACCATGGAATTTTACACAAAACCCTCTTGAATAAGGAAAGATCTGTCTGTTCAGTTTCCTGGGTGCAGCAGGAACATCTGATTATTTTCTTTTTCCCCATCATTTTCTTAATACCTTTTTAATAATGTCTGCTTTTCTCATAGAGTGCAGTAGTGCATTTATAAGGAACTTTTTCCTTTAACAGCTATTGTGTTTTTGACAGTACTCTGAATATTAGAAATTCACTTTTCCAATGTCCCAAATGACAGGGCAAACTGTTCCATCAGTGATATATCTTCAAAATTGGATTTAGCAAATAAAAGTGTGGTGAACTTTAAATATAAATAAGACCCATCCCTTGAATCTTCTTTAACTGCAAACCTTCAAAGAAATTATATTTTTACTCCCAGCAAATTACCTAGGAGAAAAAAATGACAAGAGTAATCTATTTTTTTCACAGCTGGTCGGCTGGCCAGAGTTTCTCATCAAGGAGTACATGCTGTTTGCTCCCCAGATGGACAGGCTGGATGAGTAACAAATCCGCAGAGCCTGGGACACAAGGTAGAAATTATACTGCCTGTGCTTTTAATCTTGCACAGCTCTGCTCATTGGTAATTGCAGGTGGCCCATATCCAAATGAGGCTCTACTGGGACAATATCCTATATCTTGTCAGAATGAGTCCCATTAAAGCCTGCACTGGAATTAGGCCAAAAACTTGAAATAATTATGGGAAACTTATTTTTAAAAAGTTGAAGCCATATAGCGGTGACAATTAGGCATTTAAGCAACATCAGCTCTAAGTGCAATTTGAGCTGCTTCTGCTTGGTCCCTGTTTTGTCTGTCTGGCTCATCTATAATACGAGGTACCGAGCAAAAAGTCTGTAAAGTTGTAACCATGATCATTATCTGTGTCTCTTGTTCCAAGGCCTCTGCATAGTGCTGGAGCAGCAGTGCGTATTTGAACAGTGCCTGGCAAATTCCCTGAGGCTTGGACAAGAAATGCTGCCTGTACACTGCCACTCGGCTATTTGGGTCACATCTTGCTCAGCTTGCCTTCCCTTTAATTTAAATCATGTTTGCTGTTGTCCTCATTCTGCCCAGGGATTCTCCTACTTTATCAATCAAAAGGCATGGAGATTTAGGAGCCTTTATTGTAAGAGTCTTATTAGAAAGTCTGAATTACAGAGTGACTCCATACATCAGCCCCAAACCATTCCTTGGGGACAGCAACCTCCTCCTCGATTCCTTACAGTCTAGATGTTGAAAGCCTGCATTTTCCGCTTCCTGTGCTATTGAGATGCCATACCAGAGCAGAAACATCTCAAAGGTACAGTAAAATGCTAGTGGGCATATTTAAAAGTGATATGCCTAATTTCTAAAGAAAGCCTCGAGGCAAAATGCTTCTCTTTTACTCTGGTGTAGTCCTGTCTACTCCTAAATCATTATACTTTTAAAGCAAGCATGTAAACATTGGACTCCAAAATCATTAGTGTGAGACATGGAGGGCTGCTGTTGAGGATGCCATGGTAACTGAAGTGCTCTGCTTCCCTCCATCATTTTCATGGGAGCAGTGGGGCTGGAGCAGCACAATGGTCCATCCAGTCCAGTGGCCGTCTCCACCAGGGATGGTGCTGGGAGGGGTCTGATCTTTCAGTACAGCTCAGCAGGCCTACTGGAAGCAGATCCACTCCTCCTCTCTCTCTCTCTCTCTTTTTAAATCTCACATCTGCAAATCAGGCTGTGTGTAAACTCAGTCCTGACTGCATAGATTAAAAATGAAATGCTTGTAGATATTTTCTCCCTGTGTCATCACCCTGTTATGTGATGCAGTGTTGTGCTGCGTCCCCCTTCTGTCAGTCCCTGGCTGTGGGCTGCAGAACAGCAGGTCTGCTGACAGCCAGCGACATTCAGGTTCAGCCTGATGGCACCACTGAGGGCTGGTCATGGCATCTACTTTAAGGGTGGATGAAACCTCCTGAGAGTTCTTTGCCTCTTCTCTTCCTTTTTGGCTAGTCTGGCCCTGACGTAGATGTGGGAGAGAGTGAACATGGGTAGGAAAATGTCCAATTAAGAAAAATGTAGTCAAATTAATTTATTTAATTTTTAAGTCTTCTACTGAATGGTGCTGTTGCAATGCCTCCCCATTTTCTCTGGTGCCTGGCAATCTCCTTGTATGGGTACCTGCTGGGCTCATGCAATGTCCTTAGGTCAGATAACTAGGACTGGCAGGAATCTGCACTCCCCTTTATTTCTCCACATAAAGAGCAAAGCTGAATTTCTGCTGTGTGACGTTACTTCACAGTCCCACGTGTCTGCTCCTGTCCTATTTGCTCTTTCTAGTGGTCTTAGAGAAGTGAGTGAGGTGAGGTGTATACGGCCCTTTTTTTTTGTTTGTGTAAATAACAATACATGGGTAGTATTCCTTGGTAAAGTATCTCAACATGTATTTCAATGGACCAGTTACAAAGTACATAAGTCCTGGGCCGTAAGACTGCAATCCGTCTTGGAAGTGTTTTGCTGGTAGCTCCACAGCAGAAGACTCTGTGGGGGGGGGCTGATTTCATGCAAGCCCTATAGACTACTTTATCTTCAGCAACCTCCTCAAACCAGTTGATCAAAGGTAATTTAGATAAAGCATTTGTGCCCTCGCTCGACTTCATGTTCAATATTTGACTGCTTAGCTATAATAAAGATACCTTGATAACTAGCACACACAATACACAGTCATAGATCTGTTGCTGTACTCTAATGGTAATTTTTCTCCTCCATAAGAAAGTAACGTAAGACTGTATACAAACAGCAGCATCAGTGAGCAGCACGCTGGTATGAATGTGGACAGAGGCTAAACCTGAACAAGCTAGAGAGAAAAAATGCAGTATAATTCTTGTGTAACTGAAAAAAAAAAAAGAAAGGTGGTGTTTGGTTTTTTTGTTTGGTTGGTTTTTTTTGTTTTGTTTTGGTGTTTGTGTTTGTTTCTGCGTCGTCCCCCACCCCACCCCCTTACTGTAGAGCAAGTGAATTTGTATTTCATGGATTCCAAGTAAAATATGTTCCAAAATAGGTAGACTGCTATTTTTACTCTCATTCCCCTAAGCATGGGCAAAGCTCAGCTGAAGTATGGAGAACTGTGTTTAATGGGTACCAAGGCAGCTACATGTTCCCCATGGGTGTGCATGAATGGCTTTAGGAGTCTGATTTTCTGCTTGCCATTAAAAAAAAATCTGCATTTGGCCATATGTGTGGCCGTTCTCTTCTTCCAGGCCAACTTTGAGCAGCAGTTTCTTGTGGTTGTCCCAGCAGCCCTGAATGCAAGTCCACTCAGCATACCCAGTAGTCAGTCAGTTCCTAGAGAAAACTGTTCACAACAAACAGGTTTCAAAGCACTTGTTCCTTGAACAGGACGTGACTGTGAGTGTGTGGCACCTACTACACCGTCATCCTGATGAGCCTACAGTGTATCAGCTTTTTCCCATTGTTCAGAACCTCATGCCAGCAAGTACCTAGAGAGTGATTTCTTCTTCCACCAGCTCATTTCTTTTGTCATCCTGGGCTCCAGTAATCAGGTCAGAGCAGCCTGAACTTTGTGCATTTGAGTGAGAGAGTGACAGACCATTACTGTGTTGTTTCAGTATCGAGAGTTGATTTAATTATCCCTTCTCATTTTCAGCTCATGCAGGAAGCATTCTTTTTTTCTTACCCACTTAGCCAGAAACATCACAGGCATTTTTATGGGCTTACTGCAAAAAATGTCTTAGCAGCAGTCTTGAATATTCTATGACAGCTGTGTCTGTGGCACTCCTATCTCACTACACAGGCCAAGGCAGCTGGCTTCCTCCCAAGAGAATTAAGGTCAGACATTGCCCCTTCGTAATAGTGAGCAAACAGGGTTTTTAATGTGAACATATTTGGGCTGAGATACGAAGCAAGGAAACAAGCTGTTCACGTATTGGTTGTAGCATATTCCAAAGGCCAGAGAAAAGTAGTTGCAGCTTAATTCACTGGGATATTAATAAATCTGGTGGGGATAGTACATTCTCACTGATGTGTTATCAGCCATACTAGAAGCTAAATGCCGGTAGGCCCAAGCAAAATGTGATGGAATCCATAGCTGCATCTTGGATCCCATGGCAAAAACATTGCCTGATCCAAAATTCAATGCCAACCTTCTTTTGGCTTCAAGGAAGTCAGAATCTGAAGGCCAGAACTTAACAGAACATTTATAAAAGGCTGGCCTTCAGTTTTCCAGGAAAAATGCAGCACAAGGGAATTAGGAAGCAGATGAGAAGATGAATCGTGAATTGCAACATTTGGGTAGCACCTTGGCCATGGCAAAAAAGTTTTAAGTTTGTGCATGCAAATGCTTGGAAAAATACATTGCACTTATCTTCAAGACAGCAGAGGACTAGTAATTGCAACTTATTTATGTAAATGCCATTACTTGTTGGGCAGTGGTGTATTTATTTAATCATAAGTAAATCTCCTTTAGTCTCTATGCCACTTTTAGCAAGGAGGGGATGTTGCTTCGGCTGTCAAAATGCTAGCGGAAGAACCGTTTCAGTACATGCTGAGATTCCTTAGACACAAAGCTTTTCTTTTCAGCTCAGTTTCTCCTGAGCTTACATTTGTAGTTTTATTTCAAGAGCCTAGGCTTCCTTGAAGGCTTGTTCCACCTGAGGAGATATGTTCCTGTCTTACTTAGTGTCAGCTTTGATTCAGAAGGCATGGATCCAGGAAGCTGTGGCCTTTCCCACCAGTTGGCCATCTATCATTTCATTACAGTAAGGTTACCAAATTGATGTGTCCTGGCTAATTCTTCTAATGCAGCTATATAGCTATCTAGTGTCTCATCAGGCAACTGCGCCTGCTGTCTCAATTGATAATACTCTGTGATGCTATTAGCAGATGGCAGAACATGACCTACCTGTGAAATCTGATCCACAGTGATCTTCTACCAGCGCCCGTTTTTTCAGGGAAGGTCTTGAGACATACATTTATCTTCCTGGTCCAGCCTTATAACTGTGTTTTGTTTTCCATAAACATAAAGGAAGATATTACACTGCTGGTATTTGGCCTTGGAACTGCTAGTGACTGGCTAAGAAATGAAGATTTGCTGTTAATATTAATTCTTACAATTTTTTTAAATGAGGCTGCAACAAAATTTGATATATAATCTTTTAAATAGTGGCATAGGAGCTATTTTAAATTTAACAACTGCGGTATCTTTTCTTCTTATATTTTTCATTAATCTTCATGTGCTTAATTAGTTGCTGTTCCTCAGTGGGAATGTTTGACTAGAGTAGAATGAGACTAATGAAATCTCTCTAGTTGCTACTGCTGAAAAGGAAAAGGACTACATGCTAGAAGGACATCAAGCCTGGCTAAATACAATGTTTGTTCATAGGTTAGCCCTGGGTGGCAATGTTTGCATAAGTTTTTTAAAAAAAAAAAAAGTGAAAGATAAAAGCACAGAGTAACTTGCTTTCAAAATTTTCCAGTGTCCCATTCCACAGGAAATAGTTCTTTAGTTGTGACCCTTAGTTTGCAGGACAGGTATAACAAATATGTGGACTGGAAGTCTGTGCATAAAAGGAGCTGATGGGACAAGTTCATCTCCTTTTTGAAAACCCAGCATGCAGTTTAGCAAATATCAGCAAACCAAGATCAAAGTTTGTTAAATCCCAACCCTAGGATAGGCAAAATAAGCCACAGTTTTGAAATAAAAAGCTAAAAAAGAATTAGGTATGAGATGTCGTAACATACATCACACACATGAGATGGGCACACTCTGAACTGTGGGGAAAAATCCCATTGCTAGCAGTGAGATTGCCCACATGTGCACTGGGATTTGGACTATGTCCTACATTTCCTTACTTTTGCCTGATAACAGAATTGAAAATCTTTAATTTGCTTGTTCAGAAGACTGCATCCATGGCTTGCTTAATATTTAGCCAGAGTATGCCAGTTATCACGGTGTAGTATAAGTTCTTACACTGAATATTAGCTTATGTGAGACCAGATACAATCTCCCTGTTCGTTGTTTGGAAGCAAGAAATAGTGCTTATCTTTTCCCCAGCATACAGCATTAGTGGTCACTATAACAGAGCTCCTTCCATGCTGTGATAACAGTGTAATAGATTCTATCGTCTGTATGTCTTCAGAAGAATAGGAAATAATGAGCCAGATTCACTTCTGTTCCGCTTCCATTGAAGTTGGGAAATTATATCAGCAGGAAGTTTGGTCTCATGCATGTTAATTGAGCTCTTTTCAGTACAGTGCTTTGTATTACTTTAATTTTAAAATTATAGCCATAAATTGTGCCTAGCAATACCATATCAAGACCTGCATCTATTGCCAAGCACAGTCTCTCAGGCCCAGTTCTTGCTGCAGCAAACTGCTGCTTGTAAAGTACCCTTGGACTTGTTCTTGAAAAACCTGTTGTTAAAATGACACCATTTGCAACTAGCGCAGTTACCTGCTAACTCTGATGTGCATCACATCTCAGTGCCTGACAAGACCTCTACCTCTTAATTTAAGAGTAATATGGCAGAAGAACGGGAAGCATATGTCCATCTAAGAACACCCAGGCCTTGTCACAGCGTGAAGACTACACGTCCTCAGGCAGGTATTTTCAAGTGAGATTCAGTGCCCCAAGGGACCTGGTAAACAGATGCCAGGAGGCTTTGATTTGGATTGGTTTCTCCAGATATGGCTGCCAACCTGGGCTGATCTGTCTATCTTGCTCTGTTTTCCTTTTCTCCTGTGCAAGAGAAACAGCTGGGAATGAAAAAGGGGAGATGGCATCGCTAGAGGCTCAAAGTTACCAAGCAGCTGGCTGTGAGACATTGGCGGTAACAGGGAAGAAGTGACTTGCTGAATTAGATATGAACCTCAGTGGCTGCTGTTCAACCCAATGCTTGTGAAATGCTCCACGGTTCCTAGAGTATAAAAGGCCTAATTTTTGGGTGGAAGTGTCTGTTTATTTAATTTATCTGACTTTAATTTTACCTAATTTATCTAATCAATCTTACATTATCGTATTCTCTGTTTGTAAGTGATCTATTTTCTGCTAGATTGCTCACTATTTTTACTGTGTGTACCTTTACAGTAATGAACCTGAAAGCTGAAATAGATGATAACACAGTAATTGTTTTTTAGGTCTGTAATAATTCATGAGTATTGCCTACAAAGCAGGTTTTGGATGGTCTTCAGGGGTAAACGCATTAAAGCCGGGTACTTGTAAGCTCTTTTACAATCTATTAGCATAATAACATCCTGTAAAATAAGCATCTTCATGATCTAAGAACATCTGATGTTGGTCCATTAACTGCCTTCATCCTCAGTTCAAACTACCAGTGGTCTCCATATCCAGGCATCGTTTAGTATTACAGCTGAGGAACCTCTTGCTGTTTTATGGAAGTGACCAAGTTCAAATAATATACTAGGGTTTTAGATTCTTCTCCTTTAAAATTACATTATGCCCCATGTGAATGGGAAATCATCTTGACACACATTGCTGTATGTCAAGTTATATGCTGGTATGCTCATAGCCTAATAAAATTACATCTAGAAACCCTTAACTTTGTCATTACAGTTGTTATTTCCTCTTCATACCAAGTAATTAAGTAGCACACGAGGAAAATAAAATTTTTCCTTCGTTTATTTATTGAAGTATCAAGGGTTACATTTGACAATGGTATTATGATACACATCTGTTTCTGTTCAGATTAGGAAGGTTTTAATGATACCTCAAGAATTACAAAAGCAATTGCTTAACTAAACTGAGGGAATTCCCTACAAATGAGAGTGCGTTATGTTTATACAAGATTTGTTTAATCTAGGAATCGTTGTATAATTAGTTACATTATGCAGATGAAAATTAGATATCCTTGTTTCCAACTCTTTGTGATCGTATTGTAAAACTACAAAGAGCTCTGGTCTTCACTGAACATCGTAATTATTCTTTTGTAGGCAATGTCCATCTCTGACAACGTGCAGAGAGGGAGATACTGAAAATGTCTTGAGAGATACTGAAAGTTTAAAAGGTGCCTGTGTTAAAAAGAAGTTGAAACAAAGTATTCATTTAAAATAGAGAGGTATTAAGGCTTCGCTTCCCTCTTCTGCAGTTTTAAGTAGGGATACATAAGCCATATTATAGATAATGTGGAGGGAGCAGTCTCCCCAGTCTCTGGCTGGGTTTTTTGTGTTGTGTTGGCTTTTTTTCCTTGGTACAACCTTAACCTCACTGGCTTTACTATACACAAATATAATCATTACTTTATAGAGGCAATGGTTTCCCATACAGTCTACTTCTTTGTACATGGTAATTGGTATTACATTTTAAGGATGTCACCACATGTTTACTGAGAAAGTGGAGGTTTCAGAAGGTCTCACCGTCTTTGGTGGTGGTCTGTCCCTATGTTTGCCAGTCTTGCTAAATGAGAAGACCACCACGCTTTATGAAACTTTCTAGTGTATTTCACCTGCATAACAGAACTACAGTTCAGAAAAAAGCTAAGGCAAAAATACATCTGTTTCCAAAGCTGTAAGTTGGGAAATGTTTGGATATCAGCCTTCAAAATAAATGCAGTCAAAACCATTGAGAAGTCAGCATTTCCATACAGTGTTTGCTTAGTCCGTGGGAGCTTCCTGGGTTTTAGATCAGCTGCTGCAATTGGGTCCTAGTCCAGGGCTTTGACAATGAAAACAAAAATGGTGTATGAATGTGAATCCACATTTTGGCTTCTTAAACTCTCTTCCACCTCCAAGACAGCAGGGAGATTTTTAGAGTGTTCTGGGTTTTTTTTGACACCTGTGTACACTTTTGGGGAAAAATGTTCAGTCTCAACTTTAAAGAAAGCAAAGCTGTACTGAGAATTAGTGATGAGAGAGTTCAAGAAATCTTATTGCTGGGCAGAGAGCAGACCAGTTGAAGATGACTGCTCGTAAGAAGCTGAAGCTTTTCAGGTATGTTGACATCAGTGAATGTCTGGGTTCTTGGCAATGTAGACTCTTTGCCTTTAAGTAAATGTATTTGAGAATAGATTAGTTTGCAAGCACTTGAATTGATTTAATGTGTGTTTACTCTTCAGATATTCACTGTGGCTGTTTACCTCTGCAAGATAAATATTTAAAATTGCATTTGAACCTCACATTAACGTTTATGTTCATGTCATTATAGTTTCCTTTTGTGAATGAGATTTACCTATCAGTCTTAAAGCTGTAATAAGAATGAGTCTATTTTTGTAACTCTCAGCTTCTCACGATAATCTGCCATAGGGTTGAATTAATTTTGTGGCATGTTTACTGCTCATTCATCATCAGAGTCACAGCAATGAAGCAGTCATCAGGATAGAAAAGCATTGATATCTTGTGAACAGTGCCGGGCTGACAGGTCTTGCAATGGAAATCCACGTATAACACAGCACAGCTACCTATTCCTGGGCAGGGAACACGTATCAGGGGAACTGAACTAAGGGTCTCCAGGGCCAAAAGTGTGACAGCTAAACAAGAAATTGGATACAGGCATTTATTTAATTCCAGAGCTTGTCACTAGGAGGGAAAGGGCTCACATCATAGCTGTAGTTCTCAGATTCCAGCAACTCATTTGCTCGGAGCAGAGTGCAGACTTTCTCTTTGTTTTACCCATGGCTCCCCAAGTAGTGATTTTGCCACAGCTCTTACATGTGCCAGGTTTGTGTCAGTGACTTAGGAGTGAGGGAGGTTCCTCCACCCTCTCTCTGCTTGCTGATGTATGAAAATATGCCCAGTAACTAGAGAAGTAGAACAGGTTATCTTTCTGAGAAGGGATTATCCTCCAATGGCTGTTTTTTCATCTTTGAATTATGTTCAGAAGTGCATCTGACAGTAGCTGTGTCACTGCAGAGTCTAGTTTCTTCCAGGTTCTCTCTTACTGAAAAAATTGGAAATTCCCAGGTGTCCAAGCTAGATTTTCCTTTCCCCATTCTCTAAGGACTGATCTCAATTTGTATTCGGTTGGACGCCAGAGTTTATGGTGAAATGTGTAAGTATAAATCTGAGTTTCTGCTCTTCATGGAGAGTTTTGGCAAATGTTTCAGATTTTTTCCACCGCATAGTCAGTTTATAGCGTTATTGTGAAAATTTGAAATTTTGCAGTTCATGTGGGGCTAAATTATATCAAGTGGAAGTAGCGTGGTTCTGTAATGTCATACGTTTTATTAGTTGGAGCAATACGCTTACGTAAATATTGTGCCAAAAGTGAAATACCAAGGTATGCAGTCAAGGTCCTTCTGGTTTTGTAAAGGATAAAAGCTTTCATCTTTCTTCCCGAGTTGCCTTTTATCCATTAAATAATTTTCAATTGTTAACTGCAAATACTTCCCCCCCCCCCAAGAATTAAGAATGTAATTGTGTAGCTGAAGAAATCTGAGTGTTTAAGGAAGCAGTTTCAGATGAAATTATAAGAAAATTGTAATGAATATAATCTTTTTAAACCATTTCTTGTGCACTTTGAATAATTTAGTACTGGTATGCTTTACTTGTCCTTGTGCAGAGAGGAATGTGAATTCAATAAATCTGGAAATTATTTCCCAATACTTTACTTCAGATTCTTCTGTTTGTTTTTAGATCCACAGAAATCTCTAATGCATCAGTTACACAGGAAAGAAACATCTGATCTATGGGGGAAATGTTACAGGAAAAGAAAAGAAGTGAAAGTCCAGCCTGCACAGGGCTCTGCCAAGGGATGATTATTACTCCCTGCTCTTTTGGTATGAGACTACAGTTGGCTGTGTTATGATTTAGAAAAGCCTATAGTTAAGAGTAATTTTGGATAAACAGATCTGAACTACATGGCACTGAGGGGAACCTATCAAATGTGTTGTTCTCTATTTAGGATGTTAAAGGAGAAACACTTGTTTTGGTTGTGGAATTCATGGAACTGGAGATGTCAGTGGATGGTGCTGTGCTGTTCAGTGTACCTTCCCGCTCTAGATGTGATAGCAGCCAGCTATCTTTGCGTTTGGTTCAGCTGGACTCCAGCTAGAATGTGTTAAATGTTTGTCAGTGTCCTGATGTGGCTGGAAATCAATGCAGGATGCAATCAACCCTCTTAATCTGACTTTATACACCTCGATACACAAACAAAATCATAATCTATGTTTTCTACAACACAGAGCACGTCTCTGGTATCTTGTCAAGGATAGCAAACAGTGACGGTAGAGATTTCTGTGGAAAATACTTATGTTGAGCTCTGTATCGTCTGTGTGATACAATCTAAATATGCTATTGTCCCTCTTCGCAACACAGATCAAACACTGTATCTTGAATAAGGACAGATAATTGTTGCTCTTTCAGACAGATGGCGATGGTTTAAGGCTGGACTTTCAGCATCAGAGAGATCACTCACATAACCAGGTTTTATCTTTTATTGCTCTTTTTCTGAAAGGCTATGGAAGCTGGGCATCTTGATCAAAAAGCTGATTGCCACCCAGATCTTTTAGGTACAAAATAAGCCCTCATTTGCTGTATGCTGCTTATTTCATAAAAGGAATAAGGTAATATATTCAGAACAATACATATAGATACATTTAGAAGAATAGATGCTGCTTGGAGTGAGAAATATGAGCTTGTCTGATCTTTATCTTGGAGTGTGCAATGATGCTTTTGGGTGCGTCTGCCTTTTCCAGCACTGACTGCAGAGCAGACCTGTCACTCTTCCCCATGCTGCTGCTTGTGTGGGATGGGACTGCTTGCATGAGAAGGAACTTGTCATTGCAACTAGAGTTTGCAGAGCCAGGCTGTGTGGCTGTCAGAAGTACAGGAACGGTCCTGTTAGTGTGCAGATGTCTCGGGTGACCGTTTCCCTCCATTGATGTTAGTGAGAAAGAAGTCTGTAGTTGGTTCATTAAATCTGCGCATATAAATCTTAACAACTGACATAAAGACATTATTCTGGAAAGCATCTGCAGTCAGGCAACAATGAAGTCCAGGATGGGAGCAATGACATGATTAAAGTTAAGCACGTGCTTGTGATATTACTGTGAACAAAGATGGAGCTGAATGCTACTATGTTGCTTGCCTGGGTTCGAGCTAGATAAATAAATGGCAGGTGAATTGTCAGGCACACATCTACTTCTGGGTTTTAAGTGGATCATTAAATCCCACTTATCCATACTGTACTGCTTTACAGATACAATTGTACTGATAGGATGGTAATAAAGGCAAAAACAAAGCTCTGAAGCGGGTTGTTACCTCCTGTAACTTATTTGCCTACCAGCTCAGGATGATGTTTTGGTGTTGGATGTTTGATATTTTAGTGATTTTTGGAAACTGAGGGGCAAATTTTTTCAGCCACAGAACCAGCCAAGAGCAGTCTTTTCTTCCATAGGTAAGTAATAAACCTAGTCAGATCAAAATCAATTGCAGTGGATAGAAGTGCGGCAATTATTACTATATCCATAGCATTTTGCACAGTAATGGATGTTGCGGTTCACAAATTCTGAATTATTTTTGGTCCTCAGTTTCTTGCAAAACTAAGGAGAAGTCAGTAAGAAACACTAGTCTCTTGCTATGAATAAGACTAGATTTCAGTTCTCTATGGACACTTTGTTAAAGCTTTCTGCAAGTCAAGTACTTTGTAAAACCATTTATTTATTTTTTTTCTCCAGATGTATGAAGTTTCGGCTGTCTCCAAAACATGTTCAGAAGAGGTTACTATGTCTGGACTAAATTGTATTTCTATTCTTTGCTCAACTGTCTTGTAAAACGGACATAAAGGTTAATTTTAGAATAATTCTATAATATTTATGGGGTTGCTGTAGGAGCCTTGAATAATACAAACTATGTACACTCTAGTTACAGAAGTATAGAAACTTCATGCAGAATATAAAAGTAACTTTGAATATTGATTTCAACAACACAGACCTGTAATGTAATAATATGGTGGATCATTGTGAAAATTAATATAAAATCTAGCCCGGTTATTCACATACACAGCAGTAAGGGATCTGGTTATAGGGCTAAGAGAACAAATCGTAAAATTTATCTTACAGTGCACTGATACAACATTAAAGAAGATATCTGTGTCAAATGGAGAAAGACACTGACAAGTAAAATATTTCTCTGGCAGTGTGTATTTGAAAAGAATTCCAAATTAGATAGTGTTCTGACTCCACCGGTAAAACGTTTTATGCTTTCTAGACCTTTGATTCCCAGTTGATATACCACGTTCCGTGAGATGGTCTCAGTATTGACCTTTCAGCAAATACAATCCTGCTATAATTCACATTTTATGCAATACAAACATGCATTTATTGCTATTAATTCCTAAAACAGTGTATAGAGAATGTGAAAAAGATGAACTGTATTCTGGGTAAGATGAGAGAAATCACATAGATATGGTTGGGAGACATTATTGCTTTATATCATAAGATTTATTGTACAGTTCTCCACACAGTGTATGTTAAACAAAATTAGTATTAGTGAATCAGTGGTGGCAGACAAATGTGGCGCAATTATGAACTGCAAATGGTAGCACAGTCCTTTGTTACTTACTCATTTAATTCATTAGTAATAAAAGTCATACACTGAGATGTGGGTGATGAAAGTACTTTGGGAAATTATAGTACATAATTACATCTTTTCTCCTTTTGGGAATTTTTTCCCACCTGTTTTGAATGTTTTATTAGTTTTAGCTCTTTACAGACACTAAATATTAGTAGTGCTTTGATCTTTAGCCAACTCTTTTTCAGTACAGTGGTCTAGGTATTCTCGTGGTGAAAACTGGTACAACTTCATGGATTTTCAACACCTTTCCTATCCTACAGGACCATGTTGCTTGCTCCCACTGAGAATATGCCAGAGTATAAGACTTGCCATTGAACTGGAGCTGGAGAAAAGATTGAACTTTGCAGGTTTTGTCATTTTCATGAAGTCTAGGGTAGACTGTGTGGGAAATGCTAACCCTCTGGGGAAGATACCACAGGGCAAAGGTTTGTCATTTTGCATTTTCATTCCTGAGCTGGAGTTAGCAGGCAGCAGCCTGGAGGGGTGCCTGGGGGAAGGTGTCCCTTGATGTGAGTCAACGTGACAGACTGGGGTTATTCAGGCATGCTCTGCTGCCTGTCCTGGCTGGAATTTTCTGTTGGATTGTGCCCTTATGGGGCAGGTAACAGCCTTCCACACTGGCACAGGCACCTCTGCTTTTCTTAACCAGGTGACCATCCAACACAAGAGGGGTTTTGAACTCTCATTTGGCTGTAGAGTGGGGAGGGGGCGCTCAGCTGTGTGGGAGAAGACAATATGCAGCAGAGAGAAGACTGAGTGAATGGCAGGATGTGTAAATTCAGTAACTGCCAGCTGTGACAGGGGATTACTTCTGAGAGCAATGCTGCAGTGCCACTCTGTGCATTATTCAGGAGGTAGAACTGGTAACCAAATGCCCTGTTACTGTATGTGACAGTTGAATGTAGAAGTAGAAAGGGAGTGAGAAGTTGAGTATGGAAAACACGTTGTGCTAAGCAGTATCAAAACATATTACAAGGGCCAAAAATACTTGGATGAGATACAGATTGCATAAAATAATGGCAGCCTTTCGATGCATTTGTTGCTGAGTTGATGGGCAGCACTGCAGGGTAGTTACCGCAGGGCCAGTTCAGCATAAGCAATGTGTTAAGTGGGAGAAATTGCTGACCTGCTTGAACAAATGCTCTCTTCAGGGTTCACTGGAGGTTCAGGATGACTTCTGTCTAAAGGGCAATGTCCTTATCTTAGTGAAGCCAGTGGCAAAACTCCCATTTTCCCAGATGTCTGTTTTGATGATAGCTAGAGAAAAGAACTTTAGGCATCAGTTCTCTGCTGAAGCCATGAGTTAATTTCTGCTGTTGTGCTGAAGATCATCTGGCACTGATATTTTCTTCCTCTACCTGACATGCCCTTAGAGTCCACAGCTTGCTAGAGAGAAGCTGCTTGAGGTGCTGTGCAAAGTTCAGCCAATTTTTGGCTGGTGATGTTGAGCATTAAGAACACAAGATGTCTTGATTTTTGGCTAAGTATTCCTAGCACATCTATTCCATCCTGCTCGTGCCCAATTGCAGAACTGCAATGTGGCCTTAGGAGGAACACTGTGAGGGACAGTTGCTGTGTGAGAAAAGCAGTAATGCTAAAGACCCACATGGTTTTAATATATTTAAATTTTTTGTTCACAGACAACAGTGATTTAAGTTGGGTTTCATGTAGCTCTTCTTGGTTCCATGGACTTTTTAGCCTGAACAGATTTGTCCAGTATGCAAAGCATTTGTCTTCGCTCAAAGCAGATCTCAGAAGAAAGGTTTATTTTGTACCAATTGAACATTTCCTTAGTGATTAGTTGACACAATTTTATTAACTTACGTTGACTTAGTTTTAAATGCAAATTGGACAACTCGCAAAATTACCGAACAACCAAATTACAGCAGAAATGAGGCCAGATAAATGAGAACAGCAAATTGATGGGAAGATCATCACCTGCAAAATCATAAGGTAACAGAGCATCAAAAGCCAACTTGATTATTCTATAACAATTGGATAGAAGCAGTTTATTATTTGGGTAAAAACATTAGCTCATTCCAAAGGGCTTCTGTATATTCTCCAATACAGTAGGTGTATTGCTAGTGCAAGTAGCTGAGGACAGCACATGAATCTGTCAGGATACAAGTGTATGATAGAAAGTTAATCTGTGCACAATCAGATTATTTGCGGAGTACTTCCTTGCTGTCAATTTTAAAACTGGTTAATTTTCCACGAGCTCCCAACTAGAACAGTGCCCAGAATCTTCAAATGTTTGAGCTCACCTTGGAAACTGGTACAAAATCCTACATGTCTGGACCTTGATCCTGCTTTCATGTCTATTTTAATTTGGATTATTGTCCATGTATAGAGGTCACTTGAAACTACAGGTCCCTTATGGCCATGAGGATTGAAACTAATATATCCCATCACAGAGCATAATTAGACATGAAAGGCTAATTTAACTATGTGGAGGTTAATCTAGGTTAACCATTGTGGTGTTAGGGGAATACTCAGTATAATGGGGGATAGTTACGTCAAATAACATTTTTCAGATAACCTTAGCACTGAAAAGTAATAATAAAGTATATTTCATAGGTAATTTTAAGCAATAATGCTGTAACTGTACTGTAAAATATATACTGCATGATGTGGTCCCTCTGTGCAGAGAGATAAAGCAATACAGGGGTGATGAGAGGCTGTAGACAAAAACCGAGGTAGCGGTACTCTTGCTGTAACAATGTCCACATGTAAATAAGATATGGGATATATCCAAAATGACCTAAATCTGCACTGAAGGAAAAAACCTCTTACCTTTGAGCCAGAGATAACAGAGCAGAGAGCCTTGAAGTAGCATTAAAAAAAACAAAAAAAAACAAAAAAAACAAAAACAAACCTAAAGCCTAGCATAGATGGAAGTTCTTTTTTACTGATTGGGATGTCTACCTGATGGGACTGCAGAGACTGAGGATTAACATAGTCGTATCCTGTTACAATAATTGGACATACTGTGTATTTGTATATATATATAAAAACATATGTATATGCAGATAGTTCCACATGTTGCTAGAAGGACAGGTCTTTAGAACTCTGGAATTACTTGGGAAAGCTGAAGTACCCAAGAGTTTTGAAGGGACTTGGTCTGAGAACTTGTTGATGCCTGCTATCTGATTCACCAGACTGAAAAAAACCCCAACCAACCAAAAAAAACCCCAAAAAACCAAGTCCTCTTATTAAGTTTTGGAGTTCTGAAAACTGGGGCAATACTTTTCTATTTTCAGACATAACAGGAGATATAGTGAGGATTGCTATAATGAAGTGTAATGACAAGGTTAATATTTTGCTACATTTCACTTCATTTTAAAATACAGTATAATAAAAGTTGCTTCCTGTGAAAGAAGAATGCAAATGGGTTTTGAGTGCATTAGCACACTGCTTTGCATATAAGGGGACTATATTATTTATATGGATTGAATACACCCGAAGATTTTTTTTTTTTTTTTGATGTACATAGTACTTGAACTACTGCATAGCCCAATTAAATTGAAACCTAGAAGGGCAGTAACCCTGTTGGAAGATTACATTACCCTTCAATAAACCTCAAAGACTAAGACAAAGCAGCTCTTCCAAAGATATGCCGGTCATAGGGATAAAGTGCTTAAGCAAGGCATCCAATGTGCAAGTTTATGGGATTAGCAGGACTTTATCTTTATCTGAAATTATTTCATAAAGGGAACCTCAGTGCAGGGTGAGCCTTGGAAGTGCCGTGTGCCAGCCCGAGGGCAAGATCGTCATTAGCCGTGGTCCTTATCTGTGCTCTGCCGGTGCTGGCCGAATCCTGAAGTCAGCCTGGCCCCTTGGAATTTAAAGCTTCCATTTTAATTATCTTTAATCTTTTGCTACAGTAGATCCAGCTGTATAAATTATTTAAAAGGCAGAAAGCTTTTCCTCAGTAATTAACGACAGGTTTGTTAGCTACTGTAACAGCCCAAGGCTTCACTTTCTTTGCATATTCTGTAACAGTCTCATGGTTACCTAATATAACAACCAGCCTCTATGGCTTTATAAAATTATAATCGATGGTTTGTACCAGCATCACTTGAAGGGGTGATACATCCGTTTCTTTTGCTGTATCTACTGTCACTGAGAAAATAGCCTGGGGAGGAGAGAGCAGCAGCCTGTCGACAGTTTTCAACTACTTGGGAAATGCTGCAAGTTACTAAGATCATTGAGGCTAACCAGTTTTATGTCCAGCATTAGTCAGTGTTTCACCGTACCTGAGAGATCATAGAGGTATTTTGAGTAGGCAGAATATGCAGGTGGTAGTGGTAATAATAAAAAGTCTTATATAAAAGCCTCTCACCTTCTTTCTTCCATTGTCTGCTTGGTAAGGGAATGCACTTCTTCCATTAACTGTCCCATGGATGTTCCTGTGGAGTACTCATCTTCCTCCTATATCAGTATAATACCAGAGGTCAGACTCTTAACTGCAGCCTTCTCCTCCATCAGGTGTTAGAGTCACTCGGGCAGGGTCTCACTGAAGGTTCTCAGGTTTTTCAGATGATAGAGAAATGCAGTTCATCTGTCAAAGCTCAGCAGAGAAGGCAGTACTACAGTAGCCCACGTGTCTTTGGATATTGTGCCAGGTATTTAATATTTTTACACCTTGGACTTAGCTTTTTGATTGCAGCTGAACTGGAGCCTGTTTCCTAGAGCTTGAAGCCTCTGCTCTCCACACTCACGGGCCATACTGAAGTGATGTCCAGAGTTCCAGGAGCCTGAGCTCTCCACCCATTTTAGATCTAAATGAATGATAATGAATTCTTACAATTGAATGTCTGTCTTTGATCAGTATTTAGAAAAAAATGCATCTCATGGCAAAGTTCTTTTGTGCTTGTGTCCAGGGATATCATGATAGAGGTAGCAG
Source organism: Limosa lapponica baueri (assembly GCA_002844005.1). Classification (NCBI taxonomy): domain Eukaryota; kingdom Metazoa; phylum Chordata; class Aves; order Charadriiformes; family Scolopacidae; genus Limosa; species Limosa lapponica. Next base: position 167,407 of record KZ506281.1, on the reverse strand, counting down.
GAGGGCACTTTGTGGTTATGTACCCTTGAGTTCCTTTGCAACCATTTATATTGAAGGGCTAAAGATTATGATTGCCTCAGTGCTTTCTGGGAACCATAAGGCAGGGTAGGAGCTGTCATCCATAGAGATTAGAGAAAGGGAAGAAAGAGGGATGGACCTAGCATCTACAGAAGTTAATATAAAAAATCCCAGCCTGATGTGACATGAGTGGATTGTGGGTTTGTTTGTTTTATTGTTTGGTGGTTTTTTTTTCTTTTTTTTTTTTTTTTGCTGTCGTGCTGCTCCTCATCCTGTGTTGCACAGGAAGCTTTGGGAGGACGGTGGGGAGGGCTTTACCAAGATACTATGTTGTGTGGTGACAGAATCACACAATTTCTGCTAGTCTTGTGAGGCCCTTAGTGTTGACTTTTATCTTCTTTTTTAGTTTCAAATGAAAAAGTCTACCAAGACATCTCCTATAAAGAGATCTTTTTAGCCTTAGAATTCCATTTTATTTTTTTTATTCTTCTCACTAACAGCAAAAAGTATCTGATCTTACTTATGTTTGTAAATGTTCCATAAATGTGGAAAACATGCATAAACAAGAGAAAGCTAAAAGTGAAAACTAGTGTCAATACTGTGCTTCTGCAATGCACTATGAACGTGTTTTAAGTGTCTGTTCCCATAAAGTTGTAAAATTAGGCTTTAAGGGTCTGGTCTTAGAGATCATCAAAGCTGTCATGTAATTTTCCACTGTATGTGAAGATCTGATGCGTCTGCTCTACATTGAAAAGACACTGGAGAGTTAAAAATGCCTGGAATCCATAATATGCTGTGATCTGCTGATAACAACGACAGGAGTTACTGTTTTGGCAGCCCTGCTTTGTGACTCACGAGGCACTGAGGAAGTGGTATATCTACATGTGATTTCTTCATTGCATTAAATGAACTAGAAGATTTGAAAAGGTGAAAATCCTGAGCCTTGGGAGCCTTTGCCATCTGCATTTTCCTCCTGTCCGTGATGTGTGCTGGGATGCAGGTCCATAGGCACAGCCAGTGGCCTGGCCTTCCTCTGCTTATGGGCTCTGGAAATGAATGTGCATGACTCAGTGTCTGTGTGAGAGAATGAATCCCGCTCGCATGGTTTCAGCTGGAAGTTATGCTTTTAAAAACTTGATGGCCCTTAAAGAGCAACTCCTTTCACATTCAAATTTTGCCACCCCATGCGTCTTACTTTCAAGATGATTCAGGCTGCTTCAGGAATAAATGAGGGGTGCGTGAGAACAAGCCATAAGAATTATGTTATCCTGATCTTTTGCTCCTGACAACCTTGCTGATGTGCAGTGAAATATAAAGGTTTTAGAGCATGATTCACTATTAAACATTAAAGAGAAAAAGTTCAGCTATTCATAAATTAATGTTAAATCTGTTTTCTGCAGCCAGTGTAAGGCTGGTGATAGCTCACTTGTCTGTACTTAGTAAAGAGCAACGCTCTCTAAAGAATCACATCCCATCGTTTCTGCTGACAGCTATTAAGAAAAATATTTAAAATACCTCTTAAAATTGTATATGTAATTCTTGGTGAAGTGACATTGCATTCTTTTCATCCAGTCATCACCCTGTGCTAGGACTGGAGTTTGTGACACACTAATTAACTCTGATTTAGCACAACCATTATTTTTGGAGTTAATGGTTAGCTAACATTGTCTAATATTATTACATAACCATTAATATGACTAAGGTAAAAAATGAGTTAAGTAAAATGGGAGGAAAGTTAACGTGGCAGTTTGGAAATACAAATAGGATTTTGAGTTTCCCAGCATTAAGTCAAATAAAACATCTGTGCCATCCATCCTTAGAAAATAAGGCATGAGGAGGGACAATTCCTGACCTCTTAAAAGATTCAGTTTGGGTTGAAATTCATTCCTTCACAGGAGGACAGCTTCAGCTCCATGCAAGAGGGTGGCTTCATATTGCCCTAGTCCTAGGTGTTATATAGTGAGTAAGAGTGATTTTTTTTTCCCGAAGAGTTTGAGCCCTGAAGTAAAATCTTTTCGTGAGGGAGGATCTGTCCTGTCTCCCCTGAGTGGGTCTGCTGTGGATTCTTCTGTCTTGGGCCAGTGTAAGCAGTACTGGGCATTGGATGAATGGTTTCTCCAGCTTTCAGATTGCCATGGAGACATGCTATACCAGGTCATGCCATGACTCCTGGGTGAAACAAAAGCCCGTTTAAAGTCTTGAGTTTGCTTTTCTTTCTTTTTCTTTTTGCTGCTGTGCCAGCCCTGCACTCCTGAGACCTGCTGTGGTACTGTACTATCACTGCACCTTCTGCCTGCCTACCTCCTGGGGCTGGAGGAAGTGGAGGCAGAAGGTGACATATGCTGGTGAGGAGATGGTCTACAGACGCTGAATCACTATGTGCAGAACTGCCTATGGAGCCCAGGAGAAAGGTCCTTACAGAGGGTCAAAAGACTAGCGTTGGGCAGTGAGGGAGTAGAGAAAATACTAAGAACAAAATTGGCACATAAAAATTGAGCCAAGATCCCAAAAATTATCTTTCTCATTTTGCTTTATATGCAATGAATAGTCTGAGACCTGATACCTAGACATGGAAAGTTGTCTCTCTCCTATTTCCCTCACCTGCACAAGCTGCATCTTAAAGAGCAGAAAAAAGCAGCCAGCCCGGGCTGTTAAGCCAAACACCCCCTGCCTCTCACAGATCAGCACAGCAAAGTAGGACATCATGGAATAAAGGTGGCACTCCCACTAGAAAGATCCAATAATGCTTTGGGGAAAGAGATTTAAAATGTTCTTTTAATAATAAGTCTTGTTGATGGGGTTTTTTTCCCTGTTTATGAGGGATATTTTGCCTGCGGGAAAGCTCTTTGCTTGTCTGAGTTCATCTAAGGAGATTAAGCTCCAAAAGTTCATGACTAAAAAGCTCATCTGCTTTCATCTTTATTCCTCACCTTGAACATGTAATCTGATGAGTGATTTTTGTATAAATATATAGATGGGGTTTGACTTTGGCTGAACTAAGCTCAAGACTTATCTCCAACTAGCAGGAGGTAGAAACACTGCTGAGGTGTTTGTCAGCAGGAGTTACAAACTGTTTGTGTGCCAGCACGTTGATGTTCTGCAGGGTTGGTCCCCGTAATCTGTGCAAAGGGATAAAACTCTGCTTGCGTAACAGGACCTGCGGCAGGAGAATCTTTGATACACCAACGGTTCAGTTCACGTTAAACGTTGCCAAGGGATTTCTGATAGTCATTGAGCGAGTTACATACGTGGTGTCAGTTCCCTGACCCACTGTTCATGCATTGTCCTGGCATGGAACGGGGCATAAGCTGTCATTTGAGAGGAGATGTCTGCATTTGATGGCTTGACAGGGCACGTCGGGGTGTGCCTCTGGAAGAGGCTGGATGATTGTCCTTGTAGCTTGTCAGTCCAGTTGTGTCCCCCAGTGCATCACCCCTGACACAAAAAGGGAGCAGGCAGGGGGGGTTGACCCAGGGCTGGCCATCTACCTCTGCCAGCTGCTTTACTTTCCTTGTGGAATCCCCTTATTCGTGATCCCCGAGTGCTCTTTTGTTACCTTTGCCTGTTCCTGCCTTTTGATAACGGGCAAAAACTAGAAAAGGGGAGGAGGAGAGAGAAAGGAGTTCACTTCTCAAATTTTACCACACCGCCATGCAAGTTCTTCAATACGCAACGGTACAAACTTGAAAACCTGGGAGGGATGTTTAATTGCATTTAAAAAGGTACCCAGCATCAATTCCTAAAAGGCTTTATTATCTAAAAGGAATATGTGTTTACTGTGTTCCAGCAGTGGTCTAATTTTCTATGTAAATATTCAAACAGCCTTGTTACAAAAAATTATCTCTAAAAATACTGGTAAAATTTTGATTACCATGAAGCTTTACAAGGGATTTTGAGTTAACCACCCAAACTAATTAAGTGAAATTATCCTAATTTGTTTATTATGTTAATGATCTGAATTAATTTATAGTAATTTAGCATGTATTACTAAAGATTTATTATGTTTCCTACCAAATGACTTAAGAGCTATAAATCCCATGGTTAAATGTAATTAGCGGAGACATATTTATCGAAAGGGATAATTACATCTGATAAAAGTTCTTCAGTTAGGCTTAATTAAAACAGATTATTCCCCCATAAACGAAAAGTAAATATGGTAATTACTGGGTAGATATTCATTGCAAAAATGAATATCTCAGCATTTTAATTTTCTAAAGGGGTGGGAAAATCAACTGTATAACTGATTGCTTCCCAATAAACTACGATTAATAATCCCTAGGAAACATATTTTTATAGGAGTAAACATTTTGCTAGCTAATGACTAAAGAGTAGACGCTAGTCAGAAAAATCAACCATTAACTCATTTTTTTCTTGAGTGGATTGTTGCTGCTTTGAGCTAATGAAGAGCATGCTAGGAAAATTATGTTTTCTTCCAATAAGACTGTTCCAAGCTCATCTAAGTAGCAGAACTGAGGAAAAAACACACCATTTTTGCTGATGATAATATGGACTGTAGTTTCCTAGGCATACACCAAATTTACAGTGGTTTCTGATGCTAACAGAATTTATTTAATACACATCACTGCACATGAAGAGGTTAGATTGTAAATCTGTTTTTTCATAATTTATAAGTACATTGTGTTAAAAGCACTTTCTGCAGGTCTGTCACTTGTAAATCACATTGAAAAGAGGGGGCAGAGCTGAGAGTAGCAAAAATATAAACATGCAGAACCAGATTCTTTTCTTGGCCAGAATTACTTAATAAAAATACTTGGAGACATGGGGGAATAAGTGGGCTCTAACTTCTTGATTCACAGCTGCCTGGGTATAAATGAGTGGAAATGGAGATATTTAAACTCAGATCATTGCCACAGAATGTGGCTTTCTACTGGAAGAATCAGGACAGAGTGTTTTGGCTGGAGGAAATGATGGTTTGTCCTGCAGTACTTAAATTTTCTAATTTTACGAATGTGCTATGTGAATTGGCTACTCTTTGGTGTGTCAGCGAGAACTGCTGCCATTTCTCCTGGGATTTGTAATTGCAGGGGTATGAGTGGATAATCAATGAAGGATATAAAATTTTGGGACTGTGTCTATGAAGTACTTCAGATCGTTGCAGCTTGCAAAAGCTCTTGTGGATGGAAATACATGCGTAAGCTCAGACAGCTGACATCTGTGGTTGCCTGAGTCCTCTGGCAACACACTCTGAGGTCTAGCAGGAAGCGTCTCAGGAAAATGCCAATGACCAGAGTGGTTGGGGAGGAGAGGATGTTCATTGGGATGCAACGCTACAGAGTTTGAGACTCATTTCAGTTGTGTCACCACCTCTGTCCTTGTGGCCAGAAGGTTTGGAAGGAACTGGGTGGTATTTTGGTGAAGAGTGGGTATGTTAAAAGAGATTTTGGTGGTGGGGTGCACACTAGTTACAAATTTAGATTGAGTTCTGGCAGTAGTTCATACTAAAACAGTGACTGAAATTTAGAATATGTTGAAACTCTTTTTCATAGGTGACTGAAGCTTTCTCTCCTGTGGGCACTACCAAGCTTAAGATGGAGGCTCAGACCTGTGGTGTGGCAGCAACCTCACCCAGTGCGGCATTCCCGTCCACTTTTCTCCCCCACATTATCCAAATAAAACACTTCACTTTGGGGTTTCTCCAGTGTTGCACAGCCACGCAGCTTCAAGAAAAACTTTCCAAACTTTTTTTCATGGAAAAGTGTGACCTGAATTTGAAGGTTAAACAAACAAACAGAAAAAGGTAAATAATCCATATAGTGAAGCCAAGATTATTTTCTTTTGGGTCAAATGAAATGTTCTGGATCAATCCAAAATGAATTTTCCAGAAATCCCCCAACAAATATTTCAGTTTGAGCAAGACAAGTCCGTTCCATCTCCCTAACCTGTTTTTCATTGATCACTTTCATACAGAGAGAGTAGGTTGAAAGTCAGGACTGGGATCAAGAGGTGCACCTAGGAAGGAATGAAACAAACAGGTTAGCCTCATTACTGAGAGGAGCTGATTTCTATAGCTTCTATTTAAGAGCAAATTTTGCTAACTACTGTGGTTTATGCCTGATAATGAGAGAGCTCAAGAGAGCAGTGGAGGTGAGGCAGTGATGGATTTACTGGAGGGGAGAATTCAGGGACTCTATCTGGGGCAAAGAACTATTGAAAGCCTGTAGAAAGTAGCCTTTCAGGCTTTAAAAAGAAAGGAAATTGGGTGAGGATCTTGGGAACTGAGCTGTGCAGAGCTGAGAGATAGAAGAAGAGCAGAAGCTTTGAGGTGACACACAGACTTTCAGCACGGGGGTTCCTGGTTGACTAATTCACCAAAACCCTGTGCACAGGAGGAAGGTGGAAATCTGAAATCTCAGAACAATAACAGGTTTCTTTCCATTCTGAAATGAAATTGACTGAGGCAAAATATTGAATTATAGATTAATAGAGTAATATGCCATAATCTTGGCAAACATAATTGCACAGACCTTGTGTTTATATGCTTTTCAGACAATTCATGATGCACATATCTATAACAATTTTACAGAGCTGAAAGTAAATGATAAACTTTCTTTATTAGCAGCAAAAGATGGAGAGGCATTTAATCCAGACTGAGTGAAAACTCCAGCATACACTCAGTATTTTTTGCTACTCAAGTTAAGAGCATTTCAGCAAGTTTGTGCAATATCAGTGATAGTACAACTTGCATCACCCGAAAACCATGAAAATGCAAATGAGAAAGGTTTGTGCTTTTGCATCTAGAAGACAGTAAAAGATAACAGTTTTCCTAGACTGCTCCTCATCTTTCCCAGCTTCTGAGGAATTATTCAAAAGGCTGTTTTTAAAGTAATATATCTTGGTTTTTTCGCTATTGTCTACAGACCGTTGCAAGGATCTTAGCCTTGGACAGGACCTTTTGAAATGATGTTTCTGGTGTAGTTCCCTTTAGTGAAATGTGCTAGGGAACCCAAAATAACACTTAAGTTCCAGTGCTGTTGAAAAGACTGTGTTATGAATCTCAGGACTGAGTTATGCTTGCATATTTTGGGGTCACTATGCTATTTGATCACTGTCCTTAGTGATTATCAAGAATAAAAGCTCTTCCAGCAAGGATGCACTGTCCCTCTGCTCCTCCACTCACATCAATCCTGGTTCTTAGGAGCACGGTAGACCTTTGTATGTATTATTTGAGTCCCTGGTTGTGTAAGAGAGTTACTCTGGAAGTGCTTTGTACAAAGTGAAGGAAAAATCACAGGTGCAAGACAGCAAACCAGACCATGCCTCATAAACCAGACTGGTGTTACAATACAGAGCCTGGGTTGAGACTGGAAGAGGCTGTTAAATGGCAGCTGTGATCTTCAGAGGAGAGAGGGAGCTGATGCTCTCTGGTCCAACCAGAATGATTCTATACTTTACAAAGCAGCTGAAGAAGCTGATTGTTGTGGTTCAGCATTGGTGGATGCTTGGAGTTTAATTTGCACTAAACCATAGTAGGAGTTTGTATTTTCATCTCGTTTGGCTGTTTTCCGTGTTTTCTGCTGCTGTGTGACCTGAACTATGAGCACACGTACCAATGAAAAACCCATTGAGTTGAATCACCAGAGCAACAATGCCAGAGTGTGTCTGGGATAGGTGACCTATTTAATAGTGAGGGTGGATGGTTTTGGTTTTTTTTTAAATCAGAACAGATATTTTTTTTGCTGAAAAGGGCTGTTGTCATTACAACTCTTTCCCTATAAATAAGATTCGTCTGGAAAAAAATGTAGTTTTGGGGGGATTTTTTTTGTTGTTGTTAAAATGCTCAAATTAAAATTTATCATTCTGGCATTTTTCCCAAGCTGAATGGCAAAGACAAGACATTTCAGAATGGTAACAGTTTCTGTAAAAATGGAAACTGCATTTAACTTATTATCAAGGCCACTTGCTATGAAGATATCTAATTAAAGCATTCCTTTTTAAATACCTATACAACGCAAACACATTTTATATTAAAGTTCCATTAACTTTAAAGATTCTACCAAAGAATCTTAAAGAATTCACCAAAGATTGCTATTGTGTCCAGTTAATCACAGTGCCATATAATCATATCTTACAACCATACATAACATTTTCTGTACACATAGGAACACCGTAACAGCTACTTGGTGTAATCCAAGTCTTTTCAGTCTCATATTCTGTTTTTGGCAGTTGTCAATAGCAGATATTCAAGGAAAGAGCAGAAAAAGGGAGCAATTAAAGTGTGAATTTTCTCCCTAGATATTTTAATAGATTTTGGCAGTTGTGGCTTAGCGAATTTTGTAAGTTAGATGATATGTTCACATAATCACATATAATATCTTTCTTCCATGAACTTGTCTCATTTTTCCTCAGACTTGTATGAAGAGTTGGTCCGCACAATATCTTGTGGCAGGGAGATTCAAGAAATAATTTTAGCTTTTGTGAAAGGCACCTTCCTTTTGTTTGTTTCAGATTGGTTTCTGGCATTTTAATTTTTGCCTCCTTCCTCTTGTATTTTGAGACATAGAGCAAAATTACATTTGATAGAGTTTTTCATACGGATTTGATTGTGCTAGTTACCCCTTCTATTGCTTTTTATAGTTCTGCTCCATAAATTTTGAAAGATGAAACTGGTGTTATCTACAAAGGTGGCGGATGTTGACTCATGTAGTGACAAAAGGTTGTTTCTCTCTCACATTTTTAAATTAACTATTGTGTTCCTACTAAGCCCTAACATTGCATTTATTTTTTTGACCACTACTTAATGTAAGAGCATATTTCTGGAGAGCTGTTCACAGTGACTGAGGTCTTTCCTAAGTGGTCCTAGTTAATTTGGAGATAATGTGCGTGTGTAGATATGCATGCATTTCTTCTTCATGACTTTCATTTCTTGATGTTGAGTTTCATCTGCCACTCTATCATCTCATTGTTTTATGTGCAAGATAGCTCACAGCCAGTTTTGGTTTTGAGTATCTGGAACAGTTTCATATATTCAGTGAAATTTGGCACCTGAGGATTCACATCAGTTTTCCTGTTACCTGTGAATGCAGTGAACAGATCTCATGGGACAGATTGTTCCTTCCTACGCTGGGTTTTCTGCCTCTGACCCTATTAGTGGGCTCAGCAGTACCATCTTGTCTTATCCCAGGACACCTGAAGCTCCTTAAGAGCTTTTAATGAGGAATACGACCCAAAGCTTTTCTGAAGTGGAAGTACAATATTTCACCTAGGTCATTCCTCCAGTATGTTTGTGAGGCAAGATTTCTTTCAACAACAGCCACGTTGGCGTGTTCTCATATTTATTTAAGTGTCTGCTAATTTTTTTCTTTATTGTACTTCCAGCCAGCTGGTCAGATTTAATGGACCTAGCTCTTTCCATCTTCTGGAAAGCCTTTTAAAAATTGCTGTCATTTTTTCATTTCTTCCTGTCTTCAATACTGAGCTGAATGTAAGCGATAGGGTACATGCCACAGTAAGTACTTTGGCAATTTCATATCCAATACTATCTTGGTGCTGGTGACTTGTTACCAGTAATTTTATTCATTTATTCTGAAACTTCTCGTACTGACATTTCAGTTTGACACAATTCCTCAGACATATTTCCTGTGTAGAAAAGGAAAAAAAAAAAAACCACGAAAAACCTCTCTGATATCTGAACATCCTTAATCTCTTCCATCAAGAAAGCTGAGGTAAAGAATGCAGTTACTGCTGGA
>KZ506281.1:125866-157672 GCA_002844005.1 Limosa lapponica baueri | reverse complement strand
TCCTTAATCTCTTCCATCAAGAAAGCTGAGGTAAAGAATGCAGTTACTGCTGGATTTTTTTTTTGCCTTTTTTTGATTTTTGCAATGGTTTTATCGTACTGACATTTCAGTTTGACACAATTCCTCAGACATATTTCCTGTGTAGAAAAGGAAAAAAAAAAAACCACGAAAAACCTCTCTGATATCTGAACATCCTTAATCTCTTCCATCAAGAAAGCTGAGGTAAAGAATGCAGTTACTGCTGGATTTTTTTTTTGCCTTTTTTTGATTTTTGCAATGGTTTTATCTTCCTTCAATCTTTCTTTAATAGCTCAATTTCTTATCAGCCCTGCAGACTCTTTGGTAGGATTCCTTTTTGAGTTGTGGGTTGAAAAAGTTTTTGCTATTTAGTTTTTGTGTCTTTGCCATGTTGATTGTTTGAAATCCTTTTTTTTTTTTTTGGCCTACTTTCTTAAACTTCCTAGCTAATGTGTCTGAGTTTCAACTATTCTGTTTTACCTGTTTGGACTTGCTTTCTAGTTTTAAAGAGGGACCTTTTATTATGCACCTCTTCTTTCCCTCCCCCCCTGCTTTTTTCTCCCCCCTCTTTTGACCACATCAGCCTTTATTTGATCCTTTTGAAAGGGTAAGTACCAAATGTTTCTTCTGAACATCTCCTATGGTTTTCTAAATAGTCCCCATGCCACCGATAAATGCCTTGCCCTTTTATCTGCAATTTCTTACTTTCCTAGTAATAACCATTTTTAGGTAGCTCTTCATTTAGAGTTAAGCATTATTGTAGATCTAATCTTCCTTATCACATCACTGATTCAGTTACATAGTGAAGAATATTGCTGCTTCTATGATCCTTCTATGCATGTTTGTCATTTCAGTTCACAGGAATCCTTTAGAGTAAATACGTTCATCATAAGTATTTTCTCAACTAGATATTGGCCGTTTGCTCTCTGATCTCACAAGCAGCTTTAGTTCTAGAGTCTCTGGCATCCTGTCTGTCTGTAGGTTTAGTTTTGCCTCCTGGACTTCCCACCTGCCTCTCTTGGTCTCACTGATACCCTGCTGGTCATCACTAGAAGCTCTTCTCCAAGAGTCTGCTGATGTTTCCATGCCCAACTGTAGGATGTATTTATTACAATTTTTTTTTTTTAATCTATATATGTAATGTATAGCATGCTTACACCATTAACCGTTTACAAAACAGTAGGGAATATTTGAAATACAGGTTAGAGGAGAGCCAAAGGTATACTGACTTCTTGCGTGGAGAAATCTGGGAGGAGTTAGGAATAGTGTTTTCTTTAGAATTCTATTTAAAAGCACACAAAGCTAGGGCTTTTATCTAAGAAAAGGAAAGAAAGCTCCTCTCTTCCTGAGCAACTCTACTTGTAAATGAAAAGAGCTTACCCTAATCCCTGCAGCAAGTGGTGATGAAAACCAAGAAATCCAACAAGAAAAGGCCTTTTTCTGCAGCAGCACAAGAATTCTTGGGCCAGTTAATTATTCCTTTCTTCAGCAGCTTAAATTACAAAATCTCTTTAATATTCTTGACCTGTAGTAGAAGAATATGACTACTCATCCTCAGTATTACAGTTCCTTATGGGATGCCCCATCATCCAACAGCAAAAGGGTCATTGTAAGAGACTTAATAGTGCCTGAAGGTTTAATAACCTCTGAGGGGAAAAATAGCTTGAAGACAATGACCGTTAAAAGCCAGAGCATTTTCTTTGACATATTACACCAGACAAGACTGGACTATGGTTGTTATTGAATTACTACTATATTGGAAGTAGCAATGAATTGACCTTGTGAATCTATTTTTTAGTTTTGTTTTTTTTTTAATTTCAGTGTGTGTTTGCTTTCCTGTTTGGTACAAAGAAAAGCTTTCTGCAACTTTCTAGGAAATGTAAGTTCCTAGTTTCTAGGAAGTTTCTAGGAAATGTAAGTTAAAATACTGTTTTCAAAATTAGGGGGGAAGTATTGGAATTTTGATTTCTTTTGTGATGTGTCAATAATAAATCATAATGTGGCATGCATAATATCATCTTGTAAAATTTTCTATTCATCTAAATTAGGAAGGTTTAATTCTTGAATTTCTCTATGAGATATCAGAACTGATGTAATTTTGGAAAAACAAAACCCTAAGACTGTCCAGACGTGCATGATTAACATGACTGGTTCTCTTCTTTCAAGGAAGGGCTTTGTGTTTGCAAGGTGTAGATGTATGTTCCAGTGTTTGTGATCCTGTTCTTCCCACACGTCATAAGCTGTGGAAGACAGAAGTTTGAGTGATGGCTTTTGAACAGAGTGTTTTGGGTAGATCAGGCTTGGAATGCTAAAACTGGGGTATTTTTTTTATAGCTTATTTTTTGTAGTGGTTGTGAAAAGTAAAGCCTTTGGAATTGTCTCAGGTTGAGTGCCCAACCTCATGAGGCACTTCTGGCAACTTTGGTCACACGCAAGTTACATTAACCTGGCCTCAGGACAGAAATCAATCTAAATGCAAAACTGACTTCCTTAAGCTGTGCTTCCCCTCAACGGTTTTCTTCTTTCTTTTTCTCTTGCACACACACCTGCTCATTTGCACACATGCAGACAACAGCCTAGTACATCGAGCTAAAGTATAAGCCAATCAATCTATGTGTCTGGAGGAGAATAGAGAGATTGTTTATTTCCATACCTAATTACTCCTTATTAAAGAGCAACAGAACTTTTGACAGGACAAATTATTTTCCTACATAAGTAATAAGAGAAAGTGACAGGCACTCATAGGAAATGAATGAGGAACACAACACAATAACAAACTCTTTACTAAAAGGGATAGGTAGTTTTTATGGATTTGTTTTTCTACAGAAAAGTAGGTGATACTGCCATGTTCAAAAGATACAAAAGGGATATAACATAAGCCCCTATAAGCAAGAAAACTGTTCTCTGCCATGGTGATAATACCATGGGGAAATCCTGCAAAACAAAATGAACAGAACAATCAGTTAATACCCACTCCAGGCTGCTAGATCCTGGGAAGAAACAGACATTAAAATCTGTGTTTTATGGCACTGAGAGGCACCAAGTTGAACAAGATCAAAGACACGGTATATATATTCACAGTAGTAGAAAGTCCTGCTGTAAAGAGCTAATACTCTCCCTGGATGGACAGTGGCTGAAATACTGAGTGGCTGAACATGGAGAAATATCTTCTGTGCTCAATGACTGTGGTCTGAGGGGAGGAAGTCTCTGTGCCTTTCCCCAAAAAATGAACAGTAGAGCCAGGAGCTGAGCAATGCCTTCTTGTATGTGAAGCACGGGGCCACTGAGCTGTTCCCCTCTTCTAACCCAGAGATCCAGCGATGCCCACCTGTTTTTAATGTAAGAAAGTGACTAACCAAACTCTGCAGAAATTGTAACCAGATGAATGAGGATTTGAAATAATAAACCACTTTCCCCTCCCTTTTCTAAGAATCAAGAGGACTGAAAATGTCAGAGTTTTGTTAAATTGATTTAGGAGAAATCTTGAATTCTTTGTCTGACAAATAAGAAGCAAACTGAAATAAAGCCAGATAGCAGGTGGGGAATGCATAACAACTTACAGAAACATAGGAACAAACAGTGATTTACTGTGGGCTGTTATAAGAAAGTGACTTACCAATTCATAAATTCACAGTAAGCTTGCTTTTGTATTATCATCTCTGTTATCTCCAGTCCTAGGGACTGATAACGCACAGCACAAGTAATCTCCAGTCCTTTCAGTCTCTGTCACCTGAGTTGCAGAGTTCCCTTCTTTATGCTCGTGCTTCACTTTTCCCTTCTACAGATGTTTGCTGACTGTTCCTGCATTTCTTTCCCTCAGTGGCGGCACTGAGCTGAGCATGGGAGAAGTAGGAAAGACCCGTAAGCTGCTCTTGAGGCTTGGTGCAGCCCCCAGTACCCCTTTGCCTCACCCTGTGGCCCTGGCTGAGGGGCAAACAGCATCCACACTGCCGGAGGGGACAGACACGTCTGCCCTCCAGACCACTCTGGAAGAGAAGTGCTGCAAAGATAACACCTTCCCTCTGATTTTTACATCTCAGGCCTCACTCACACCCCTCAGCCACAAAGTGCAATGTGGTACTTCCTTTGCTTTTTCACATGAAATCAATTTTTAAAGCAGACCCATTACAGGAAATGTTTACATCATTTCTCCGCTGGAGCTAGCATCAAACATTTAACAGGTCTCCTCATGAGCCATACTGGAATCCAGTCCTGTAGCATGCTGGAAGGGGTCACTCTGACACATGCCAAAGTGGTCCTTTAGGAATTGGCATAGAGCAAGCAGGGGCAACGCCACAAGGCTGGCAGCCCTGCCAGGAATTGCAGCCTGTCTGAGCACGGGAGCCTTGGCATCCCACAGACACGGCCCCGTGAGGCTGCACGAGAAATGGGGCAACGTGGAGTTCACTGACTTCCCGCTGCTGCCAGGACTGGGACAATTCATCATCCCTGGCTGCGGACCCAAGGAACCATGTTCTGGCTTTTCACATCCTCCCTGCCTGGCATGAGCTGTGGAGAGAGGCACGTTCAATTGCTCAGGCCTGCGGGCAGCCTGCCATCGTCTGAACTGTATTGCTTGCGCTCTCCTGTTGTGTAACCGGGTGAATTTGTGATGTGATGAGGACTTCTGTATCCTTTTTAATGTGATGGAGACGCATCTGGCATGGCAGAGAGCAGCTGCAACGTGAGGCTTAAAAGCACTGCAAAATGTAAGTGCTACATTATCTTAAGGAACCAGGAGGCAATGCTGATCATTGTGACCAGCTGAAGCTGGGTAGAAGCTGTGCTTGCCCAGCACCTCTGATACCTGGACCTTTCTTGGGTGAAGTTTAGTACCTGAATGCTGAGCCACCTGAGAAGGGAATTAATTTTGGCCAAAAAAACAAAGGTCACATCTGCATTGCTGTCCCTGGCATGACCACAGTCCTGCAGGTTAATTTGTCTTTAAGCTTGTTAACTAGCTTGGAAAAAACTCACAGTGCAACCGTACTGGCAAAGAGCTTGGTGGCCAAGGAGAAAAAGAGCTGGGTAAATACTGTGTGGAGTGAGCCCTGGCTCAGCTCTGGACTACCGTAGCTCTGCAGGGCTACCTGGCTGAAAACAGGCTGAGGGACTGGAGGTGAGCTGGTGCCAGTGGTGCTGGGACCAAGATCTGAGTCAGAGCTTTGCAAGGTATTTAGCTGATTCCACTTGAACATCAGGAGTGAGGCTACATTTGGGAAGATAATTACTGAAGCACACTTTGGCTTTTTTCTTGGTAGCAAACCCAAATGTGAGAGGAGTGGGCATAGGACAGTGTTCAGTCCCTGCCTATGTGCAAAGCGTTGCGCTGCTTCTGTCTCACACTGACACTGAAATAATTGCTACAATTATAAATCGTCTCTTTTATAACAGCATGCTGATTATTTACACTGTGCAGAGACAAGCCTTTCTCTTAAATTCTCATGCTGGTTTAGAGTGAGATGAATCTTTCCTGCTGTTTGCATGAGACAGGAAAAGCAAACATGACATCACCTTTAATTCGCAACAGAAAGGTCTGATTCTTTAGTCATAGTTGAGTTTTACACCAGTGCAATTTTATAAATTTCCATCAAGTTATTCCAGATTTGTACCAGCTGAAATGGAAAATGCCTGCTTGATGCGCAGATTAAGGCTTGGGAGCAAGGAGCACAGAAATGTGAAGCAGAAACTGGTCCATGGGAAAGGAATAGAAATGAGAAAGAAGAAGAATTATCCTGCTTTAACCTAATGTTGTTAATCTATATTGCCCATTATAATCTCGAGTGTCCTGCTTAGTGAAGTATGCAATCTGTAGTGCTGGTTCCTGCACAAGCAGTGTATCTAATATAAAGGACTGGCTCAACATCCATCATAATAATTACTGTGTCATAATTCTCTGCCCTTCCTACCTCTGCTGCAAAGAGATAGAAGAGGCCTTTCAAGTGTTTGAGAATTTTCACTAAAAATTTCTCAGGGTTTTCTTTATATGGAAATCTGTATTTCTGCCCTATTTATTTTGCAGGTCTGACCTGACATAATGAAATGTACTTTATTGGGGGTGTAGAAACTTAATTTGAATATCTGAAACTGTGCCTATTTCATTTAATGTCTGAATTTGCTCGCCTGCACTGAAAGGGAGCAGTAGGCATATCAGACGTTTCATTTGAAAAGTGCTCCCAAAAACCCCTTTAATTCGGTGACCCACAGATTCAGAGACTACTTGACTCTAAAGTTTAATATGAAGGAGTTTTCTATGGTCATTGCAGCTCAGAGTGGTTAAAAATTGGTCTCTGCTTAAGTCTTTTGTATTGAAGGAGATGTAAGCAATTTCAACAAAAAATATGTGAGCTCTCCCAGATCTGTGAGATGGCATCATTTTGGGTCCAAACTCATGCGTATGTGCTTGCAGCACCTTCTTGGCTTTATATTTTAGTTAACATTGTTAATTTTCATAGCTGTGGAGTACAGCTTGAAAGTGTGATGTGCATGAAACCAGCCTAATCAACATCCCCAAGACCTCCGAGCTGCGCATCCCGACGGCAGGCTACCTCCAGCTGCACCCCAGCGGGTGGCTTTGCCTGTGCAGGAAGGATTGTGCGGCAGCTCCTTCCGAGCATATCTGCCCTTATTACATCGCACCCTGGCAAGACGTGTCCATTTAGGCAGCAGAATGGTAGCGCTGGGCCTGTTCCTGCAGGAGTAACTGATGCCCAGGGCTCTCTGCATTGGACCCCCAGTGTCTCGGTGCTTTGCTGTCTATGTGTTTTCCTGCAACAACAGCCCCATGCACGTTTTTAATGTCACTAATAAGTGATACTTCTGCTCTGGTTTCTCTATTGTTGAGGGGCTGTCATCACAATTAATGAACTTTGTTACAGGAAAGATGCTACAGACTGCAAAGCAATGATTTACGTCTGCATTTGGGATGCGTTGGTGAAACCCAGAAACCAGCTGATGGTACCTTCACCACAGTATACTGGGCAATACATTCAAAGACCCTAAACTGTAGCAAAATTGAGTGATAGCTTTCAGAGATTAAGAAGGCTTGCATTTTTACATTAATACTTCACTAAGGGAAGTCCACATAAAGGGTTTTATTACACAAAAATGTAATTCAGTCACTGAAAAGCAATAGAGATTTCTTCCTAAATGTACCATGGTAAATGCTACTGAGGAAAATACAAAGTCTCAGTTCCACAAAGGCATCCACTTGACAGAAAATGTAATTGGGATCAAGACCTGAACTGACCTTATTCTACTCTCTAGTTGTGTGGTTGTTTTTGTTTATAGATCTTGTTTTTACTTTTAATTATAGAAACATTTATTTTCTGCCTCTAGATGTTTTAAAAATTCCATCTTTTTGATGTGTGAGTGCAGAAAAAACCAATATCTTTGGACTCTGCTTTAGAAAACACAGCTAACCTGCTCAGTTGTCAAAAGGAGAAGAAACAGTGGAGAGTGATATAAGCAAAAGATCTTTCCATTAAGTCTGTGCAGTTTACTGATAATTTCTTTGGCTTTATGAATGGTCATCTTTCTCTTGTTGTGCACTTTTTTCTTTTATCACACACTGTTGTATGCAAGAGCTTTGGAAACATATGTCTGTGTGCCTGCCTTTACACGCGTGAGTTGACTTAATAAGAGCTGAGACCTGCCTGGGTAGAGCCAGTTGCATTTTTCTCTCGACTCTGTAAATGTTTGCAGGCTGGTTGGGGGAGGACCTTGTGCCTGCCTGGACAGCGTTCTGTCACTGCACAAACTGTACTTTCAGCAAAACACACAAAAATAATTTTATCTTTCATCTCTTTCAGCTACAGTAACCTTAATAGGTACAAAAAATAAAATAACGATCAAACAGGAACATGACGTTTAAGTTGATGATGCCTCTCTTAAAGATATAAAAACTGATTAGAGTGAATATGAGCCCCGAGGATCCCTCACTGCAGGATGAGCTTCCATCCTGCAATACAACCTGGGGGAGATTTTTCTACCGCAGAGGAATATTCAGCAGTCTCAGTAGCAAGCATTGAGCTCAGCTGCAGCTGGCATTAGGACTAAATTTTTGAACATCTGAATATTGAAAGCCTTTTAAACTCACCTAATATTATTCTATTACTGGAACAAATCTAACAGTAAATTGAAAAAAAAAATAGGAACCTTCTAAAAAATATGCCTTTCCCATCCATTTTCAGCTTCAGTATTATGTAAAGATGACAGTTATCAGCTATGTAGAAGAGCAGCTATATTAAATGTTAAATAACCTTTAACAGCACCAAATATTTAATCATAAAAAATTAAATTGACAGTGGTGTGGTTCACATAGTACCCCCTCGAAAGCCTGACAGAATCATTTCTCATATATATTGATAAGTACAAGGCATCCATAAAATCGTAGGCTCTGTAGCCTTCTATTTATGAGAGGCTATCTAAAACTCATTCATTGCAGGTAATATCAGTAAGTCAATTCAGCTTAGTCTGATAGCTCATAACTTTTCAGACTGTTGTATTTACTGAGCCATAGACTATCCTTTCTTCAAGTGTACTTGAGAAAATGACTTGTACTGTAAGACTATTTCTTCTCAAAGCATAATCAAGTGCTTTAAAACGAACTCCATAACTGCAAATTCAAAACAGTATTAGACCTTGGTAATAATATAAAAAATATTGCTTTAATAATGCTTTGAAAGTTGCACGGAGTGTTGGCAGTATTTTTCGAACTGTGGTAACTCACCCAGAAAACCATCAGTGGGAGTTTGGTGCCAGGCTTAGCCACGTCTGACAGGGTGGCAGAAGCCCCTGTCACAGAGCTAATAAAGCTTCATTTATAAATGGAAGAAATTCCTCAGTGTGTGACGTAGGTGGCTGTGGGTGGAGAATCAGCTCTGCAGGGAGCAGCGGGCACCTCAGATCGCTCCGTTGTCTGGATGTGATAATGCCTGGCCAAACTCAGACCTCCTGAGCAGGGAGAGCAAGTCTGTTGTCTCTGCTGGTGTTGACTGCCTGTATCTGTTGCTGACTTGTGGGGCGTACTGTAGAGTTTGGTCCTGCTCCTGCTAAAGTAGTAGTAATTATCATGTTAATTGTGTTTCTGGAGCAATCCCTTACTGAGGGAGACTGTTCTTTCATGTTTGCTGTTCTGGCAGCACAGCAGAGATGCAGGCAGTAGAAATTCACAGGTAAAACTGTCCTGAAACCGTTCTAGTAGTGCTTTATTTAAATTGGCTTGGATAGATTGTTGTTATTTGTGATTAGGGAATGGAATCAAAAACCCATAGAAAAACTCCTGTTGACTTTAACAGTCTTTTCACTGAGGATTAGAGCTATGTATAGAATTTGCGTGTAAATAAACTGAATTTACAAGAGACTTGTAAATATTGGCCATTATTAAAGTGAGTCAAATAAAGTCAGAACTTCCCAGAACTGAAGCTTAATACCGAAACAGAATTTAGGCAATGACGTTCCCAGCTATGGGACTTTGCCTTCCTGAATTGCTTATTCCTCTCATTCACCTGCATTTTCTGGGGCTGGCTGGAGCTGGAGCTAAAACCAGAGCGAGAAGTTGCATTTCCCATTCTGTTAGCAATGGCCAGATTTTCTCAGCAATCACTTCTGTCCATAATTCAAGCAGTGAATTGCTGTTTTTGAGGACTTCATGGTGGAGAATTGTGTTACCAAGCTGTTTCATTATTTTAAAATTTCCATTTCACTGCCTTCTGGCTTCTGATGTTTAGACAACATCAGCTTTTCGTGTTGAAAACATTTTCTCTGGAGCCTGAGCTGCGAAGGGGAAGCTGTGTGCCCCGATCCATGGGCAGGGAGAGGGGATGCCTCCAGTTACAGGGGCCCAGACTGTCTCTTTGGGGCTGTGTGAGTGAATGGCAGAGCCTTTGGCACTGGTGTCTGTGACAACCGAAGGGCTGATAAGTTCCCTGGCCCCAAGGGACTGAGAGTTAGGGCTGAGGGCAGAAGTCGTTTACAAACATGAGAAAAATAGCAGGAAGTAGGTTGGGGGAATAGTGAGAGAAGAATGGAAGAGGGAATACATGTGGGGATTCTGCCCAGAGCAGGATGGATGTGCAAGCTGCGAGAGGGGTACTAATCTGTCCAGGAAATTTTAAATAATTTGTAAGAGCAATGCTCAGAAGATGAAGCGACCTGAAGGGGGCTTACCAGAGAGATGGGGAGGGACTCCTTATCAGGAAATGTAGTGATAGGATGAGGGGTAATGGTTTTAAATTGAAAGGGGGGAGATTTAGATTAGATCTCAGGAAGAAATTCTTTACTGTGAGGGTGGTGAGATACTGGAACAGGTTGCCCAGAGAACTTGTGGATGCCCCATCCCTGGAGGTGTTCAAGACCAGGTTGGATGGGGCTTTGAGCAACCCAGTCTAGTGGGAGGTGTCCCTGCCCATGTCAGGGGGGTTGGAACTCGATGATCTTTAAGGTGCCTTCCAACCTGAATCATTCTATGATTCTATGAAACCACAGCTGAGCAGATTCCATCAGAGATGTGTTGGACTGTGCAGAAATGACTCACTTCTATTGCAAAAAGGAAAGGATTTGGGGTGCGGATAGGTTTTCAGTTTTTCTGGGATAGAAGTGCTGGTGGTAGCAAATTTGTTACCTGAGAGCAAAGGTATTTACAGCAGCATGTTAACCTTGGCTGGCTGAGCCGTGTCCAGAGCTGCAGCCCGCAGCCTTACCCGCTATGTAGAACTGTCATCTGACAGATGAATGTGAGCAGTAGTTGACCTGCAAGAGCAGCAGATCAGTGGTGGGTGCTCAGATATAGGGCCTCTGTCAGCCTGATAACTACCAGGACTGAAGGGTCATCTGCCTGATGCCATAAAATTCCAGCAGGAGTAATTGCCACCCCAACAAGCAGTGGAAAAAAAGACGTCCTGAACTTGAAGGTTAGAGAAAGGCAGTGGGTTAAAGTAAGACAACTACACGAGATCTGGATGCCCAGAAGCATACAGAGGCTGTGACAGCCTGGACGAGAGCAGGTGAAATCTGTTCTGTACACTGGTTCCTCACTGGAAGTCATCAGAGGGGAATATAGAATCATAGAATATGAGGTTTTCTGCTGGGAAAGTTCAATGTGATTTTGTTTCAAGTTGGGAAAATTTGACAAAGACATTCTATTTTTTTCTGTCAGTCATAGGATCCCACAGATGTTGTGTCTCGAGGCCCCATGGGTGTCCCTTTGCCCAGCTAGGTTATCACTCCCTTGATTGCCTGAGGGACTTGCTGCTGTGTGTCACAGGAGTCTATGGGCAGCGTCTGTGCTGTGGAGTCCAAGAGGGGAAGGGAATTCCAACATTTGATACATTTTTTTGTCTTAATTTGAAACAAAACCACAAATATTGAAATTTTTCACAGCACCACTGCCTAATTTGGAATTAGAGTGGTGGGATAACATAAATGCATGTGGTAACTGTATAATAAACCCAAGTTCTCATATCATGCTCATCATGATCCTAAAATACTTTGCCAAAGAGAAAGGCTGCTGACTCTATCCCCATTTTATAGATGTAAAAATGAAGACAAAGAGAGATGAATCGTTTTAACCTGCAGATTAACTGATTTACTGAGACTGAGCTAAAAATGGTCGCAGTCCAATCATCTCTGCAAACTTGATAGCACAATACACCAGACAAGCAAGAACCCAGTCTTTGCCTAACACGTCCACCGAACACATTGAGATGTTTGTCTTTCTCTGGGGCAGGGATGTCACTTGCTGACACTGCTGGTAACACACGCAGGTGTCTCTCACGGCTCTGCCCTGAATCTGCAGCAGCTTGTACTGGATATTGCTGTGCAACAGCCTCCCCTGCTCCTAGTTTGATAGCTCTTGTGCTTTGTACGCAGGCTTTATCTTTCACAGCAAGCTGTCTTTCGGTTTGCAGGTGCCCTCTGTGCTGCGTGGCTGGTGAGTGGCCAGCTTTCTGACAGCAGCGTGGAGCTCAGCCAGGGCACGCTGCTAATGGTGCTGCCTAAGTGCAAAGTGTTTGGGGATCTCTCCTGGCCACAGGGGTTGAAATCTTGTTTTATGTCCTCTGAAGGTCTGTAGCTGTGGCAGCACCAACATCCTCGGTCAGGGTGATCCCAGGCAGACCTGTGTCATCCAAGTTGACACGCTGAGACCGGACTTCATCTCCACGTACAGAACAACCTTTTTCTGTTAACAGGTCAGTGGAAGCGAGAGACACTTGGATTAGAGATGAGTGAATTTAGGAAAAAATACTGTTGTTGACAACTGCAGATGTGTTAGAATGCGAATGGGTAGCAGAAGAGGGCTGGGTTCAGTGAGGGCTTCACCAGGAGAGGGGTGCATGGAGCTCCTGCTCACAGTTGATGGTCTGGCTGGTGAGTGCAACCCAAATCTGTCATGTTTCAGGTAAACACCCAAACTTTGGGAAGTCAAGATGTCTGCAGCAGTTTGCTGATAAACTTAATAAAGTGCAAAATGTCTCCAGATTTTATTGCTGGGACTGGAAATCTCTTCCAGGATCTTGACAATAGGAGTAGCTAGAGCATGTAGAGAAACTTCCTTTGTACTGTGTGTGAGGTGAAGTTTTTCCACATCCTGGAACCAACCTTTCTATTTGAACTCAGTCCTTATGAGCAGTTAACCTTGGTGCTGTTACTGCTTCTGCAGCATCCATGTTCCAAGCAATAATAGGATTAATTGTTTTCTAAGCTGGTAGTACATCTTTTAACATATGCAGTATGCAGGAGGCAGGCAATAAATAACTGAAAGAAGCCTACAGAGCAGTGGCTCCCACTGAGGATTTTACTGAGCATATAGAGAAATTGATTCTGTTAAACTTCGCTTGCTGGAGTGGAAAGTTAAAGAGAGAAAAAATGCTAAGAAATAGAGTGGTGCACAGGACTGTCATCTTCATTTTAGGATTCTCTCTATAAAATGTGCACATCACAGGCTTGGAAAGGCTTCCTAAGGAAAAGGAGCTTTGGTACAATGTCTCAGGGGCAGAGGAAATCACAGCACTTGACGTGCTATTTAAAAGGCTGAGGGAAATGCTTTAAAAAAGAATCGCTGTCTGTTCGAGATCCTAGTTCAGGGTCCACGTGCAGTCTTTTCTCAGTCAGCTCTTCTGATGGAATCAGCAGGATGCCAAACTGAAAATTAAATGTCTGCAGGCTGTGAAATTTGGCCCTCGCTAGACTGAGGCTCTGGTCTGGAGACTGGCACCGTTTGGGCAGATGGTTGTCCCCACGGACACCTCATCATCTCCAGCAGAGCCCTGGCAGTCTCTGTGAAAATCCTCTGACTTTTCACACAGGAGAATGAGCGAGAGAACGAGAAAGGTCCTTAATGGCATGAAAATCAATTAATCAAAGAACTAATCTCTCAGTTGCTTCTTTCCAAGGGAGCTCCCTCCTCCTTCCTTAATCAGAGCTGCTATAAACAGGCTTTTTTCCAATATGTAGTTCATGCCGATGCTCTCCATGTGCCCGTCGTTGCTCTAAAGACGGACCTCTGCAAGGTACAGGTTTTGATGCATGGAGTAAGTGCCAGAATTGTGGCTGGGTGCTTGCAGGTGTATTTTAAGGACATACACCCAATTAATCTCAACCTAAGCCATTCTAAATAGAGAGAACTGCTTCTTTTGTTGTCATTGTTTATTTTTTTCCTACTGTGCTTTTAAAGTGGGCAATAATAGCAGTCACGGACAGCTATGATATGCTCCTGGAGATGCCAGAAGGGCTTTTCTTCTAAAATAAAAAGCAGTGAAATGGAAGGTCCCCTGCTGCAAACATGCCCAAAATTTGCTGTGCTCACATGGCTGATCTCCTTGATTTCCTGGGCCTTGTTCCCAACCCTGGGATGTAAGGAGCGCCCTGTAAGTGTCTCTTTTCCTCCTCCTTTCCCTGAGGTACTGGCTTACAGTCACTGTGCCTAATTTGTAGCTCATCAGATAATGATCTAGTGAATTGGCTACTCAGGCTTTGGTCTAGTTCACCCCTCTGTTTCTAACTTTCTGGATGCCTTAGAGCAGGCCATGCAGGGGACGTCCCTGCAAGCATGTCTTCATGGCTGGCTGCAGATGGTTCTGTGCCCCTCTGTGTGCCGACTGGCAGCATAGGAGGCGGCTCCTGTCTGGGAGCCATCAGCAGGATGCTGTGCCAAGGAGAAGGGCTCTGCTGAGCCACGGAGTGTGGCCCAATCACAGCAGCATGTTCCCAGCTTCCAGGCCCAAAGAGATCCACATCCAGCCAGTACAGGCAGAGAAGCATGCGTCTGCTGCACCTATATATGTAAACTCTACCCTTAATCTCCCTGTGCCTTGGTTCTGTCAAAGAGGTCTAATAGCCCACTGCATCATGGAGGTACTATGGGATAAAAACCTATTAATCATTGCACAGTGCTGAGACAGATGGGTTTCATTCCCAGAATAAATACATAGATAGACCATGATCATCTAAAGCAAACATTAACACATTGATATCTGTGATTTACATAAACTAGTCCCTGAAACCACAGTTGGATGGTGCTAAAGAAGTTTCTGGGCTATTAAGTGTTTAATTTGGCAGATACAATTCAGTCATGAAATGATCTGCTCTCCTGAAGTGACAAATGTGAAGGGTTTTCATCGCTTGGTTTGTAATACAAGAATAGGAGGGGTTACTGTTAAAAATAAACAGGTCCCTGAATGGTCAGGGGTTAGGGAGATCTCAATGCAGAAAGGTTTGGCTGCTTTAATCTGCAATCTGGCTAACGTCTAGGAAAATCTTCCCCTAACTACAGAACTTATTGGCAAATTGTGTCTCACATTGTGGAGGAAGAGATTTATCTTGGAAAGGTATTAAAACTTCTGTTCCACAATTGTCATCTGGGAAGATACAGTATTGATTGATCCTGGAGTTGCATTTGATTGGTTGCATTGGTGATTACAATATTGATTTGTTTCACATGCTGTTTGTTCCGTGCACTGCTCCGTTGCAGCAAGAATTAGTCCGACTTGCTGCTTGCTGCATGTTTTTCAGGAGAGGAATCAGGCAGAATTCATTCTTCGCCAGTCTTACAAAGTAATTAACTGAAGGGAGGCTGGCGAGAATTACTGAATTACCCAGGGAACACAGCACAGTCAGAGTTTTTTCAGGCATGTGTAAATAAAGGAATTTGCATTCTCCAAATATTTAAAGCAAATATTGTATTCGAAGGGAAGTGTGTAATTTGAAAAAGTGCAGAAATATAATAATAGCTGCAAGCAGTTTCAAAAACTTGCTGCCCCAGCTAAGGCAGAAGGGAAATCTGCAGAGTAGCTGCTGAACTGCTCCTTAGAACACTGTGGGGCAGGAGGAAGAGGAGGGTGACTGCAACAACCCATGTCAATTAACGCCCTGGCCTGAGATTTGCTAAATGGCTTGTCTTGCCTTGTCTTCATCTGCCTTTATCAGTGCTGTTGCCTTGTGCCTGAAGAGTTGGTGTTCAGACGTGGGGATGTACAAAGGAGTTGATCTGAAACCAGAAGTCACTCTGTGCCAATTGTGCAATGCCACGTTGAACGCAGAATCCAAGTGAAGCTGCCACCACCGGAAGGTTCTGAGCATTGCCTCGAGGTCACGTGAATTCTTTCTCTAATGACCACTTATGTTCCCAAAAGGGAGGGTCTGCTGCCCCACAATTGGAGAGGGGCACATGACATTAGAGACCGTCATAGGCTCCTGCAGAAGAAAAGTTTTGAATGTGAATTTTAAATGCTCACTCTTAGTCATCCCATCTGGTACGAGATACTAATTTAAAAAGTGAGACATTTCTAGGCCTACGTGTGTAATTTGGGAAGAAATAAATATACTTGGAATGTGAGACAATGTCGCATGGTGTTGCTGTTGCACTGAACCAAATTTTTATCGGTACTGGATACCATAATTAATTGCTATGCTAATTGATATACTCCAGAGCACATCTAGAGTCCTTGGGTTTTTTCCCACTGGTAAAACTAAAGAAAGGTGAAAATGACTTATCCTCATTTGCTTGAGTTTTTCCTGACTGGAAAGAACTAAGAAAGGGCAAAGCAATGAGAGCCTCAGAGGTGAAAGTCATGCTTTGAATAAACTTATTTCCAGTAATGTAGAAAAAAGGTAAACAAAGTAGTAAGAGAAAGTGCTGTTTTTCAGTGCTAAAAGCGAGTGTGTTTGCGCATGTGTATATAGGCATATGCTGGGGAGCAGGAAGGCATTAAAAAAATGCCTGAAGTTTAGCAGAATGAAGAAAAAACCCTTCAGTTTTAAAGCACTTTCTCCCTTTTAACAGCTGATGAGGTGAATGGGACAGGATAACAATTCAGTTCCTGATTTTCTTCACAAATATTTCTGTGAGGAAAATCCCTAAATTCATACAATTGTGTCTTTGCACAGGGATTAATCTTAATTTTAAAACATAATTTATAATTATCAATCCATCCCAATGTAATTTTTTATGTCTTGAGTATTGAAAATATAATGGTTTCTGTGAATTTTTAAAGTAGTCGTAATATAAATTCATAATGAAGATTGTTAACATCAATAAAGGGCCACTTACCTCTCTGTTTTACTAATTCCAGTTAGGAGAGGACTGGGATTAAAGAGTCCCCTAATGTTGAAGGCATTGCCAGAGGGTCATGAACAATTTGCTGCTGTGTGCCAGATGGATCTGTATATGCTGGGAAATGGAACTCATTAGAGGTGTCTAGTTTTTCCTTTTGAAATTTCTATATTTTTTACCACAAATCTTTGACATTTTACTGAAAAAGTAAAGCTGAAAATTGACATCTGAAATCTGGAGAGGGTTTTTTCGCCTGAAAAGATTGAGTGTCCTCAGATTAGTTGGGGAAAAAAAAAAAAAAAAAAACTGAGTTGTGATTGGATACCTGAGAGAAAAAAAAAAAGGAAACTTTAAAGAAGCAGGAACTATCAGTGAGAATTTTACTTGTCAAAACCCTTACATTTTTTCTGAAAAATACCCACCAAACTTCTTGTTGAACTGTGCTGGAAATGCAGCGTGGCATTGAGCGGGGACTCAGGTGGGTGATGTTGTCTCATTGCAGGGAGCTCAGCATTTGAGTGAGGGCTGTCCTCGTGCTGGTACCCCACGGGAACATGCATGTAGGTCATGTCCACTCTTCCACAGAGATTGTCTACTTTCCTGGGGCCATCAAAGCATCCTACTGCTAAGATCCAAATGCTCACAGTACAGGAGGTGTCTGTCTTCCTATACAGATTGTTTTCCTATACAGAACTTGTATAGAAGAAGGGAAATGGCTCGTAATCTTTACATAAACCTATTTGCCACAGCAGGACATTTGGGTACCTCAATGTGTGTCTCCTTTGCTTGCCATATACTCACCATCTATGCAGTTACGTGTTTAGGCACCCAACTGCCAGGACAAATGCCCGATTTATGGACAGACAGAGGTATTGCATCTGGGTATCCATGAAAATATGCTTCGTAAGAGAGAGCTTTTATTGTTCTGAGAAAGAAATTGTATTTTAATGAAGGTCACCCCTATGCAAGGTGAAACTGCTGCACGGCATCTCTCCAACCCAGAAATCAATTCATATTGCTGCTTTCCAGGGCAAGCGCAACTTTGGCTTGAAATTCATTCCCCAAATCTTTCAATCAAGCTTTCCTGATCATTATAATACATAGAGATCTGCTGTGCCATGGCTGCATGATCATTAAATTGGGGGAAAAACTGCTACTGCGCATATGTTGACAACCAATTTATTCATTGCAAAATAGTGAAGCATTGAGTATCCATTCCGTGTCAGTTGGAGGGCACTGTGCTATATTTGTTGCCATCATCATTATAAGGGTTACAAATGATCTACCTGGAGCTCAGCATATATCTTCTAGGATGAAGTGTCAACACAAAGATAATAGGGGTGAATTTAGAGTACAGCTTTAGGTACGCTTGCTGCTTTGCACTGTAAGTCAATAGATGTTGGTTGGAAACTGTGCAAAAAGAAAGTAGTGGAAGAAAAGTCTGATTCAGTAACCTCACTTTAAGCATTTTTGTTTGGAAGCCGATTGTTTACCCTGCCCAACACTGACAGCAGCTAAGTACAGTAAAAGTGATCTTCTTTTGAAGAAAATGTTTTGTCCTAATCTTCTTTTGTGTCATTGTCATGAGGAAGTACACGGAAGGAATAATCAGGAGACCAGATGGCATTTTGAATAGTGGGTCTATTCAGACATTTTCAAATCTCTAATTGGTCATTGGTTTTAAATGTCAATATGCTTCACTTGTAAATCATTTCTATTCTTTCTTTTTGATGTTTGCAAAGAATTATGAAAGAAATAGATATATTGCTAAGAGTGGTGCTAAAAAATCAGCATTCAAGAAATGGTGCTGAGTAGTGACTATGAACTCCAGCAAATATGAATAGGATGCCGGCCATTCAAACTGATTAACAAGTGACAGGCTGAAGAGGAATGCAGGGAAGTGGATTTTGTTGTTATAAACTGGCAAAACTGGAATGAATTGGGTGGAACTATGATGATTAACACCAGCAGAGAATGCAGTTTGATGTCTGCTGTTATATCCTTGTTTCATACAGCATTTCTTGCCTGGAGGAGAATGCATCAGGAATGTCTCCTGCAGTACAGCAGGAGAGAGCTTGTACAAATGGGTTTAGGTCAAAACAAATAGATCTGAACTTTCAAAGGACGTGCGTGGTATTAGATTGTGGATGAAATGCTGGGATTTTTTTCTCACTTAACGTGCTGACTTAGGTAGGAAGCCATGGTGAGAAGCACATCTAGAGAGGGCAAGTCAGGATACATTCCTAAAAAGTGCTCCCTCGGTACATTATTTGATGGTATGATGATAAGTTATGTGATGGTAGCCATCTGGTTCATCCTCCTTTAAAAAGTTACGGGTGCTGGAGGAAGAGACAGTATCTACAGAGCAGGGCACTGGCCTTGCTGAGATACGGCATTTCTGCTAGAAGAAAGCTGCAGACGTGAAGCTGTGCTCCACTGGAAATATAAAAGTGAGGAAGCAAAAGGAAGCCAATGAAAGGATGACAAGGGAACTCAGGCTGACATTACTGAAGGAAGTTGCTCAAAGTTGCTGTTTCTTTCTAAGAATACATTCTTGGAGAACTTTCTGGTGAAATGCTGTCTCTGTGCCCTGTTGTGACCCAGATTTTCTCTTACAATATCTTTTTATTTCAACTGGAAGCCTTCTGTGAAGAAGCATTTGGTAATGTTTCTGCCTACAGGCATTATGAGACACGGAGGAATTAAATAAAGTGAGAGAAAAAAGGGCTTGGAAAAGGAGCAGGCGCAGGCACTATACCAAGATACAGAGTGGGGCAGGGTCTGCCTTGGTGACCGTATGTGGAGTAGTTTTCTGAGCATATGATGGCTTCTGGGTCAAAACAAATGCCAAACATCAAATTGGTAACTGTACATTTAAAGCGGATACCCATGCCCACACGGCCAGCATTTGAGTATGGTGAGAAATACCTGCAGTACCTCTGGGAAGGATGGTGGGCACTGACACTGCCCTAAATAGAGAAGGTTAATGGAATAGCATTAACACGGCTCTGAGGAGAGGCAACAGATCCAGGGTTAAGTTACAGTTTACAGCAGAGGAAAAGTGAGGGAGGGGAAAACCAGACAGCAGTCTGTCAAACCTACCTTGCCAGGTCTCTCTCTTTGAATTTCACATGCACATCCATCACTGAGGCTCAAACTGCTGGCAATTCAGGACACATTGGAACAGCAAGGTCCTCAGTGGACTCTAGAGAAGCTTTGACACTCGGGAGGGTGCAGAAAGCAATGCTCGGGACGGACTGTCTTGAAGGTGGTGTTAGTGGAGAATATGTAGTAAAGGGGAGATGGCCAGCTAGGAGATGCACCCTGCACAGCAAGGAAAATAAAGCTTTGGAAGCTCTTGCCTTTTTCAGCTTCTTTTCTTCAGCAGGCAATCCTTGCTTTGTGCCGGCCACAGCAATCTCCAGTCAATCACTGCCAAGGTATGTGGAACGCTTCAGTGTCTGGGTTGAACATTTCTACAATTTAAAATGTTACTGTGTACGTGAGTCAACAATAGCACCTTAAAGAAGCAGAAAGATGTCATACGTACTTGCTAAAGCATCTTGTTTCAGAGACATTTGGATCCACAGGGGTTCTTTGCACTTTTCATGATGCAGTTGACAAAATAGGATCAAGCTATACCAAGTAACAGCATCAAGCCTGAAAAAACCATCATCAGTATATGTGAGGTGCAGATGGTGCTTTTGGTACTTGGTATTATAGCTGTTTTTAAGTTTATTGGAGAAAAATATGGATTTTTAAATCATACACCTGCATGCTGAGAGGAAGCATATGTAGAGTCTCAGTGAATCCCTTGGTGTATTCTGAGTGGATCGTTACACACTCGGAGCTGGAGTTTGCCTTTCTCACTCTCCATGAGCAGTATTTTATTCCGGAATGGTTCTGCTGAACTCAGACACAGGCACACTGGAAGATGGAAAGGATGTGTGGTTTCTGTCCTGTGTATTAATGGTCTGGTTGCAAAGATAAAAAGCATATACAATTTTTTCTTTCATGTACCCTGTACATATACTTGTGCGTGCATGGACACACCTGCCCCCAAATGTGCATGACTGTATTTGATGCATTTTTATACAGAGATGTCAGCAGGGTAAACAGAGCAGCTTACAGGGATTAGATCAGAAGGACTCCTACAAACAGCTTCCTTGCAAGAGTAACAGATCAAAGCTAGCTGGATGTTTAAATACAACTTTATGCAAATATCTGTGAGTTAGTGTCCCATCACTGCCTCTGTGCCTTCTGTCAGTACTTTCCACGCTGCTGAGCCTGACTGGTACTTTACTTCATTTTCTACAATCATGGCATATATTTTTTCCTTTGATATTTCTAAGAAAGCTGTGCCCCCAATTTGCTGCCGGTCCTCTCAAGACACTTTTGGAATTGTAATGTTGCTTTTATGTAATGCTTTTAGTTATATTTCTTTGCCTGTTTCCATGTTTCTTCCCCAATCCTGCACTTTCTGGAACATCCTTATGTTTCATAGAAGAGGAGATCAGGGTTACACTCAGCACCGCAAAAGTTAGATCTTCTCAGGCATGGCCTCCCTTTCTGCGTGCAGAGAGGCACGTACTTTTGCACTGTAATTTATATGTAAAATTATCCCTTGGTCCGAGTGGGTGGATAGGTGTGTATGCCTATCTTTGTGTACTCTCTTCTCTCTTTCTACTCTTACCAGACTGGCTCTAGGATGCTCAGGTAGCTAAGCTAGCTTAGAGCTGGGTTCCGCTTTCTGATCCACCACAAGCTTCTTGGGAGTCTCTCTGCCTTTGCTCCCAGCTGGAGAATAAGGTCACTTCTCTAACTCATTGGTGTGCTGTAAGAATAAACTCACTGAAGCTTGTGACCCTGTCTTGGGGAGAGCCATGTGAGCAGACAGTCATACAGGTAGGTTGCTCACTGGAGTCCTGTCTGCATGGAAACTTCTTTCCCGTTCCTCGATATTCTTGCTGTGATCTTGCTGCAGCCTGTGAAGAACACGATTCTGTCTCACAGCTGGTCCTCCTCAGCTATGCTTGTAATGTGAAGGATGCATTTTGGAAACTTGCTTTTTATCTGCAGTAAGGAAAAAAATTCTTATTCTGAGACGCAGCAAATACACTGGCTTCACCCACCACCAAGATAATGCAAGAGAACTGAAGATCCTCCTTCTACCATTAAGGATCTGTTCCTTGTGAGAAATGCAGTTTTAAGTTTGCCCTTTCAAGAACACTGTGGGAGGCCAAAGGAGATTTTCCTTGTTAAGTTTTTACCTGTTTTGTGAGCTTTTAGATGTCTTTTTGACATGGGGAGCTAAAGGGCAGAAATATCAAATAGCAGCTCTTCCCCCATGCTAGAATGTCACATTCTTTCCTCCTTGGGCTGTAAGATCTGCAGGCAGGGTGTTTGCATAGTAAGCACCACGCCAAGCCAAGGTTAAAGCAGGATTATTTATTCCTTTTTTCAACTCAGGATCAAAGTACAGTGCACATTGTATGGAAATCACATTTGAAACAGCTGAGTTCAATTACCTTCTCAAATAATTGTCAGGAACATGCAGTTGCTTTTGAGGTGGAGGGTATTACTTACAGGAAAACCTGACCTTGGACATACTCACATGGCCCTCTGATTTCAATGCATGGCTCTACAGGCAGAATGTAAATCCTGCTGAGGGTCAAATCCAAGCTGCTGAATAGCAGCATCAGTCAGTCAGGGGCCAGATACTGCCAACTAATCAGACATCCTCTCATTGGGATCTGAGAAACAGGACCTGTGCCAAGCACGCCTGAGTGTAGTTTACTGCTGTATTTTGGCTTGATTGTCCTGGCCACAATATATCCTGAGGGTAGTGCAATCCAGCTCCACTTATCCTCAAAACCAAGCTCCTTGTCAGGGAAGTGAATGTTTTCAAGCATTGGGTGCCCATGTGAGAAACCTGCTGCAACCGCCTGCTGGCTTCGGCTGCGCCGCCTGCTCCTCGGGGAGCAGCCCTGCGGGACTGCCTGTGAGCACAACTGCAGAGGCATCGCTGTTGCCTGTGAGTTTATATCTCAGTTCCAGAATTGCACTCCCCTATTTGTTCCTCCCAAGGACAACTTTTAAACTTCCCTGAAGCCAGTTCCAAGTGGGTGGAGTGGTGGCAAAAGAAGCTGCTTTGATTTAAGCAAGTGAGGGGGCAGTGCTACTCTGTCTGCCTGATTATTTATCTCCCTAGTTACACACAGCACTTGCTTTCTCTGGAGTGATTCAAGCATATCATAACCTCTTGCTTTAGCTCTTTTATCATGCTGGTTTGCTGCTACAGTTCAGTCAGAAATCTGTCCTGGCCTCTGCAGAGCAGAGGATGTCGTCTCATTTTATTGGGATCCGACTCGCCTCACCCATGTTTTTTCAAGTTTCCCATGTATCACGCAGAAGGCTCTGAGAACTGCATCGGATGCTTTTGGGTTGGGCAGAATAGGCTCTAACAGTATTAAAAGCCCCTCTCCAATATCATCTAGAGATAAATGGGTGCGAGGACAGGTGCTCAGCAAGGCTTGCGTGTCATCTCCTGGAATGTAACCAGTATTTCACTGTGCTCAGGGATTCTCAGGGAGGTTTTAACCAAAACATCCATTGATTTCAGGAGGAGCAGCAGCTGCCTCATGGTTTTTCTCGATCCCCCTTCTCTGCTATGGATGCATTCACATATGCAAACACTAGAAGTGATGTACGTTAGATCTGAGCTCGGATTCTGAGTCAGTGGAAATGCTGAAGTCAGTACACAATCTGAATTTTGCGTTATTATGGTGAAGCTCATTTACTTCTTTCCTTCTTGGGTACAATTAGATCTCCCACACCCGGTACCTCTTATTACTCCCCAACATTTCTTGCCATGTGTAGGAGTTTGCTTCCTCATCACCTGCTCTGGGTAAGTTTGGAATTGCCTGATGGAATGTGGGATGGATGTCCTTTTAGAGGTGATGCGTAATGAGACTGTGTGACATATGGACTAGACTGTGGTTGAGTTTTTGGGAATAAGTGAATGACATAAAGAGGGGAGGATCATCTAAGAGTGTAGTACCTTATATGTGTGCCATGAATTCTTGTGTGTTGCACATGAGTCCATACATATGGAGTGCATGGAGGCAGACAGAGTGTGTACTTTTCTCTGCTGCTCCTTCCTTTTCACACGCTCCCCCTGCTTCAGCGTGGTGTCCCTCCAACAGGATACAGTCCTTCATGAATGTGGATCCCTCTCACAGGCTGCAGTTCTTCAAGAACTGTGCCAGCATGGGACCTCTCCATGGGATACAGTCCTCCAGGAACACACTGCTCCAGAGCGGGTCCCTCACGGGCCACAAGTCCTGCCAGGAAACCTGCTCATGCATGGGCTCCTCTCCATGGACCACAGTTCCTGCCAGCAGCCTGCTCCAGTGTGGGCTCTCCATGGGCTGCAGGTTGGATATGTGCTCCACCATGGTCCTTTATGGGCTGCAGGCTGACAACTTGCTTCACCATGGTCTTCTCCATGGGCTGCAGGGGAATCTCTGCTCTGGCGCCTGGAGCATCTCCTCCCCTCCTTCTTCTGGCCTTGGTGTCTGCAGGGCTGTTTCTCTCACATATTCTCAGCTGCTGTTACCCAGAGTTTTTTAGCCTTTCTTAAATATGTTATCACAGGGGCACTACCAACGTCGCTGACAGACTCAGCTTTGGGCTGCAGTGGGTCCATCCTGGAGCTGGCTGGAGCTGGCTCTGCCTTATCTGGGGGCAGTTCCTGGTGTCTTCTCACCAAGGCCACCCCTGCATCCCCCCTACTGCCAAAACTTTGCCAGCTAAGCCAAATATATCAGATTAGAGAATCTTGATTAGAGCATCTTGTAGTTTTGGATTTGCCAAGGACATTTTGATTCTCTTGCTGGCAAGTGTCCAGCCAGCAGGAGTTTTGGAAGCTTAGTTTGCATAAGAGTGTGCGTGTATGGAGGGAGACAGACAGCAGAGAGGTGGTAAGTAGCTGGTGCCTACTTGTTGTGGCAATTTCTTCCAGAGACAGTGTACCCAGAGCTGGGATTTTGCTTTACAGCTCCTGAACTGAGGGTTGAGAAGAGTTGGTTTCTCCCTCTTTGTGCATCTCAAACTTTAGGGAGAAGAATTGATTTAATTTCATCTCGTCTGATCCTGATTAATGAAAAGTCATTTCTGCTGGTTCTGGGCAGAAAAAATAATCTTTGACTCTTTTGTAACTTTGCAGATATATGTAGGTGCGTGGCAGGAAGTTCTATAATTCTGGAAATTATGACAAGGCATCCATAAAGATGAGGCTGAAACCCTATGCAGCAGCATTGTAGCTTAAAGGAGCGTTATTTAATACCTATTAATGGAACTGCTGAAGCATAAACACTCTCAGCTCAAACAGATTTTGTTAACTCCTTTGTGCTGGCAGTTTCGGAGTGCGATGGCAGATCATTCCCAGCTGTCTGTCAGGATGCTCTTCCCTCTGTTCAGTACAAGAGTTTGTGTCGTGGGGGCGAGAGCCAGGCTATAAGGCAGGAGGAGGAATTGCAGGAGGACATAGGAGGCAGCAGCCCTGCCAGAAGCAGGAGCCCTTTTACAGGCTTAGTCCTGGTGTCTCCTTGGCCATAGAGAAACTGCGTTTGCAGCTGTGATTGCAACACAGATATTCCCAGAGTAGTTTTTGCTCATCACATGTAATAGGGAGGGACTTCAGCCTCCCTGGGAGGGATGCTGGATGTTTGGGCACCGCAGTCCCTGCCTTGGTATTGCTGCCTGCTTTGGTAGAGGGGAGCAGTGCAGCATCACCCATGGGCATGTACAGAGGCTGAACGTCCTCCTTAATGGTGAGCCTTCAACACAGCACTCTTGGGCTTTTCAAGTAGATGCTGCAGAGAGAGGTACCACCAAGGGGTGATCCAGTACAGCCAAGATCAGGATCACTTCTTGGGGTTCCTGAATTTTTGCAGGGATTTTCAAGATCCTAGAGCTAACAACCCAGTAACACAGCTGTCTCAGTTAAGTGTCTCTGAAGTCTCTTTCCTGTTATTCTGTTTTCATGCTGTTTACTCTTATCCTGGGTACAGCTCCTGCACATGATGGGACTGGCATACAAATAATTACTATTTAAGAGGAAGACCAATGCATGTTGGATAATTGGCATGCAAATTTTTGAGTAGTTATGGGACACAAGAATATCTTTTCATGCTATTCTTTGAAACACAGGACTAAAAGAAATACAGAAGTTGAATTTCCTGGAAATAACGTGACTCCAGAAGTTAAGGTTTAAGAAAGAACAATTGTTTACATGAAATTGATAGTAAATGAGAGTGAGCAATTTTATAATCTGTTTGCTTCTGGGGCATGCCTACACAAGAAATGTAGTCAAATTGTTATGGAAACTGATTTAATTAAAATTGGTACAAACTCCCTGTGTGGACTCTAAGGATAGGTTAGGTTTACATTGTGCTGTGAAGTGTGATTCTTGGCATGTGTAGACAGGCCACAGATTGCTAATTATAAGTGATGAAGCTGCACCAGGTCAGGTTTCTGCCATGCAGTATCTAAGCTCAAGCTTATATAGCATGCACCAAAATTTGTGCTGTGTCCTCTGCCTGCCAAACCAGTCGTTTGAATGTAAGAGTCACACTTCAGTGATCTTTAAGAAATACTGAAATAAAACAGTGACAAAGAGCAGCAAAAATATGTTGATCATGGAGTTGGGGCTTGTTGTAGGACCAGACCTTCAGCTCTGTCAGTAGCGGCTCAGGCAGAGTTCTCACATCATGCTGCAGCTAAATAGGAACCTTGTTTTTCTTTGGGGTGCAACTTTTTAGAGCTAGAAAGGTGCTTTGACTTCCTCCCACTTACGCCTGAAGAACTGCTCTGGAGCACTGCTCAGCAAAGCAGAGTGCTGGCTCCAGTAACGCTCCATTCCCAAATTTTCCGTTTGAAGGCTGGGAAAGGCCTTTTTGTATCCCCAGGGTGTCATCATAGGAATCATGAGCTTGTGGGCAAGACGAGGGATTGAATCGAAGTGTTGTGTGCTTGCCTTCTCTGGAGATGAACTGTCTCTGTCTAGTACTGGAGCACTTGGGATCAAAAGCTTCCCTTCCACAGCCTGCTGCCTGAGCCTGTTCAACAAAGCACGAGGATGGTTTCTGGCTCGTCTGTTCATTCAGGCTTTTAATTAGTTACCAGCTATTCTCATGGTGAGGAGTTGCTGCCTGATGTTATTGAGGTACTTATTCGAGCGTTCACGTTTATGTGAACGCATTCTTTTTATATCGGATTTCAGGCAGTCACAAGCCGTAGTAAGGAATTAAGTGTCATGTAAAGAAGAAATGTGACCCATTGATCAAAATGTGCTGCCCTACCAGTCTATCCTGGCTGTGAATTGGCCATTGTCTCAGTTACAGAGCCTGGTTTTTAAGGTGAAGCAACAACAGCCTCTTAGGTCTGGAGGTCCTCAGAGTGGCCCATTCAAAAAAGACTCAATGTTTGCCTTTTCAAGCATCTGTATTCAGAATTACAGGGGTTTATACAATGCACACACATAAGCTGCAGACGCACGCTGCTGCAGTCCTTGCTCTAATCCTGTCATTGCGGTGCTGCAAAATGTTTCCTGGGTGGGTATATGTGGTGCTTGACTACTTCCAAAGAACGGGGCTGTGGGCCTGGACCCCAGACAGGTGGGGACATGTCCCGCTATACTGAAAACCAAATCCTTAGCAAACCCACTGTATAAAGAGGCACTCAGCAGCTTCTTATCTACTCCCACAGTGCAGCAGTGCCTCAGCTGGGTCTGCCATCACTCCACACCCACGTCAGAGGACAGG
The DNA here is from genome assembly GCA_002844005.1 of Limosa lapponica baueri. NCBI lineage: Eukaryota > Metazoa > Chordata > Aves > Charadriiformes > Scolopacidae > Limosa > Limosa lapponica. Next base: position 130,276 of record KZ506281.1, on the reverse strand, counting down.
ACATGACCAAATAACCACGAAACAAACTCAAAAGTTATCTAGACATGATCAAGGAATATATTTTTAACTGGAGAGTTGAAACAGAGATAAGGAACAAGGAATTTCTATTTCCCCCTTTAAACTTGTCACACGCAAGGGAGCAGATCTTCCCATGACGTAAATCAGTGTAGCTCCACTGACTGGAGAGAACAATTGTAATTTATCCTGCCTGAAGGCCTGCACAGAAGGTGCTTGAGGTTTCTTGCAATTCATTGGAAACTTGTGACATTGAGAGCACGCGTTTGCGCTCCACTGTCCTCTGGAGCGATTTGCAGCACAGGCAACTTATAATTACAAACACTTGATAAATCTCCTTCAGAGAAACTGAGGAGTTTGGTAAGATGCTTGAATCAGTGATGGCTGATTTCACTTCTTGTAAGAAAGCCGTATTTCTGCGATTTTGATCTCAGCACAAAGGCACTGTGCAGCAATACCACGAAAGAGGTTCTGAGGGTTCAGCCAAGCTTTAAAGTATTTCAAGGATCTTCTTTGTCTTGTAGAGATCAGTGGGTTCCTTTCCAGCCGAGCTGAAAAGCCTGGGGCAAACAAAAGGAACCTATTTCAAGCCATTTTTTGTGAGAACAATACCTCTCTGCAACACCTGACACCTTATGCAGCTGGTAAATACCATTCCCTATCAGCTACCTAATCTTTTTAGCAGTGTTTGGCCACCTACACCTGACCACCAAATTTCCACTCTGTTTGCCTCTGCTGACATTTATATAACAAAGAGCCACTAACTGCTCTTTTATCAGCACAAGAAAGTTGAGCACAGGAGGAGACAAATATGATGGGCACCATAGAGCAGCACTCAGAGGTATGCTGCTACCTGTGTATCCAGCCTCTGTAATGGTTATATTGAGCTCACAAAAAAATGCTGCTGGGTGTTTGGAATGATTTAACTCTCTTGTTCCTGGGACAAAAATGGATGCTGTTATATTCTAACTCCTTTCTGTGCTAGGTGTCTTATTATTGTTAAAGACTTCAAAATACTGTGATATAAAGGGAAAAACAGGGCTTTGGGCATGGGCTTTCCTGTCAGGCATATCTAGATATCACTTGTGATGCCCTGCAATCAGCAACCAACCTAAGCACAAGAATGGAGCTAATACTCTCTTCTTTCTTGTCTTGCTATCGCCGGTCATGGGTGGGGACTTCTGGGTCTGAACATGAATAGGAGAGAGGACGAGGAGAAGGTCCTGCCTGCAGAGCTCAGCATGTGAGTCCAACTTTCTGGACTTCCCCTATTCTTCCCTTATACTCTCCAGAGTCTGGTTTTCCTGGGCAGCTGTATTTATACACGTCTTATGGGTTGGTGCACACCACTGGGAATGGCATCTGACTGTGGTCTTTGGTTGTTCTGCTGGGGGGCCTGTGTGAAGTCTTGCACTAACAGTCACTAACAGAGAGCCTTGCCCTCCTGTGTACCTGAGAGACACATTGTAAAAAACAGTCATGGCCATTTCTCACTTGATGCCTGGTTGCACTGGAATGTGGCTTTTGGTTAGAGTTCCTGTGATCTGCCAGCTTCAAGGAGCTGAAGAATTTAAAGCAGTTTAACAATGACCGCTATTCCCTGGGGCAGATCTGCCCTGAGAGCCAGTTGACAGTGAAGGTTTTGACCTTGATTTCAGTATCTACAGAAACATGGGGGTTTTCTGAGTTTCTAAGTGTGGAAAGTGGTCAACAGGATTATCTTACCGTGTTCACTTGTGATGGACAGCAAGACTTTATAATGATACATCGATGCCTAGTTAGAGCTGATGTTTGTTACAGATGAGTACATTTTTGCTAAGAGGTTTTTAGAGTTAAATGTATAAGGAAAAAAATATAATGCAAACAATAACAAGGTCCTAAAATTGCCTTGAACCGTGCAGTTGAGATTCTCAAGTACTGTCAGATCATCTCTGCATAAGACTGAACTGCTGACCTTTGTTTAACTACAATATATTTATGAAATGGAGCAACTTTCCTAATTGCTCGTGTATGCTTGCATTACATCTTTTGTGCAATATCTTAATTCATTTTGAATAAATTTTCGTTAAAATTATGAGAAAATGATTTATTTTGCAACCATTGGACACAGAGATCACACTGTATTTATAGCTTATGTAGCAGTTTTGGAGTATTCACCACTCACCTTTTTGTAGTAAAAAAACATTGCTGAGCAAAAGCAGTCTTTCTGGGAAGGGGAGCCCTGCAGAAATACAATGAAATTGTGGGTCAGCTAAGATAATTCCATTTCAGTGAGCTCAAGACTTTCCTCACAGTAACAAGTAAACTTACCCAGGCATTGATGTTTGAAGGTTGTGTTACGATTTCCTGTATTGTTTTCTGAGTGTTTTTCTGGATATCCATGATTAAAAATTTAGCGGACTTGCCTAGCTGCAGGTTAGTGAAGTATGAACTTTTTCTGAAGGTTTTTAGAAGCTGAGGTACACTAAAAATTCCCTCTAGTTGCTCTGCACTCCCGAAGCAGCAGTATGGAACAGCAGAAAGCCTTGCTGATTTTGGACTTTTTGGAGAATGCCATTTTGCTAAGGGTTTGGGCACTGTGTCTCTGGTATCGGAGGCGAAGTGAGACAGGTGTAAATGAAGTCATTTCAGCATCATTGCAGTCATTGATTGCTCTGCAAACCCCATGCTGGTGGAAAGTGCAAGCACAGAGGAAAGACGGGGAATGTGATGTGGAATCTGCTGGTGAGTGAGTGGCAGAGTGTGGCGGTGCCGCTGTAGGAATCAAAGACCAGAACAAGCACTGAAAGCTAATCCATAAGATGATTCATGCGATAAGAATTTATCAGGATGATGAAGTATGTGAGGTCTGTGTGGTCCGTTGCAATTAATGCGCTATGAATAAGCAAGGTAGATTATGGGTGTTGGTATTCACAGCCGTGCTATGTGGTACATGCATGTCAGTGCTACTGACAGCGTGGAGAATTCAGCAATAATCAATAACTACCAATTGTTTGGCTCTAATCATTAGCATTTAGTGACCCAGAATAGCTTTCTTCTAAATAGTTAAAAGATTTTGAAAATACACAGAACTACAAGATTTGCTCTTCAGGGCCGCATTAAATTGCCTGCCTAGATTGTGGCGTTGTGGACACTGGCATTTTACATACCTGTACCACCCTTCACATTCCCCACTGGGAAGTCTTGTAGATTTTAACAAATCAAACTAGAAGGAACAAACCCAAAGCCATTCCAGGCAGGCCTTTGAGATGCTGTAATTTGAAAATGCAGCTCAGAGCTTGGAAAGGGCAAAGAGTTTTGCAGTAAAATACTGATTCTCCAGAGAATTCTAAAAGGAAGGTTTGGAAACTGCAGCAGCTAAGAGAGGGTTTTTTTCAAATGGCAATAAAGCACTTGGAGTATCCATGTAACTTTTGTGAAGAAAATTTGTCTCTGGAAGCTGCTGCACTTGTCTTTGAGTTATTGTCTCTTAGCAAGCTTTAGGATGTTGTTGAAATCCTTCCTTGCAAGGCTCAATGGATGAAGACAACCGTTTTAAGGACCGCACTGCAGCCGTCCCTATGAGACCTGGCACCAGGGAACAGCAGAGCAATGACAGCCAGTGTTTTCTAGGTCCAGAGCTGCTGTCCTTGTTTCCCATAATTTCCAACGTTATGAGCATCTTAGTGTCAGGTAAGTTTTAAAAAGAGATGCTCTCTTAAAAACAAATAGTCACTGCCAGCAGGGCTGCAAGCTGGGACTACTAAAAGGAGATCTGATGAGGATAGTTAACTGCAAATGGGATGCGGATTTCACTCTAATAGTTTATCAACAGAAGCTTTCTGAAAAGCTCTTAAGTGTGTTGCCAAATCCAGTTTCCAAAGCAAGGAAGTAATACAAGTCCAATATTGTTGATGTCAGTGGTTTCTAGTTAATTATCTATTACCTGAAAAAAATCACTGAAAAGCACAGAGCATTGTTTAAGCCTTGCTTTGTCTCTCTTTATTCAGATACTACTCTCCTTTGTTGTAAATATATTTTCCTCCTCAAAGTGCTCTGGCTCTCGTAGTTGACTCTATAGGATATATTGTTCTTTTGATACCTCCAGAAGACACTTCTGCAGTTAAAAGGAAAATATGATTTTAAAAATGTATATGTATGCCCAGGTTAGCACTTCCTGAAAGTAGAGAAAACCTATAAGGAAAACAATAATGACTTACGTTGCTTAAACAATTATTTTGTCTGCCTTCTATTTTATTTTTGCCTTCTATTTTATTTTGAACTCCCATTTAAGCAACCCTATAAGTCTTCTAATGCTGATATCTACTCTTCAGTCATAATGTTTCCCTGCTGCCTAGTTAAAGTAAGGAGAAAAGAATCCTCGTGTTCCATATGTTTATTGAGGGAATTTTTTGT